>JAOXYD010022352.1:0-14547 GCA_028565735.1 Pinacopodium congolense | reverse complement strand
TGCAATGCATGATCAAACTTAAGCCCTTAGGTCAATTGAACAGTAAATAAAACTTACAAACATATTTAAAAAAACCTATCTAAGGTCTTAAAACTTCCAATTAATTTGAATTGAAATTATCTTCAAATTTGACCTTCAAACTCCAAGCTTTTCATAATGGATTCTTCTTGAAATATACCTATCTTTAATATTAACATCATAAACTTAAACCATTAGTGATTAAGCATGTTTTGTTATCATCAAAAATAAGATTGGAACCTCCCTTGGTTCAACACATAACAGTCACAAGCATTAATTTAAAAAATGAACGTTAGAGATTTACCAACGATTAATTAATATTGATTAGTAGTATAAATAATTATTTTAGCATAGAGCAAAAATGCAATAGAAGAAACAAGTTACAGTGATATATGTGAAGCCTTGTGAGTTTTTGAGAAAGTATATTGTGCCCATATTGTCTTTAAAGTGTGTGAAAGCTAGTGAGCTATATTGTTGTTTACTCTTTGAGAATGATTGTCTTTTTAGCACACTAAAGCATTTTACTATTGAGGTTATTTGAACCTTTAAAAAGAACGTGACAAAGTTATTCTTGAGCCTTAGAAAACCAATACGTTAAGGTTATCCTTAAGCAAAAAAATAGTTTGTAAGTTATTGAAACTATTTTTTTTATTTCTTATATATTTTTATTCATTAAACACACATTTATTTCATCCATTTCATCTTTTTTATTTAACTTCCACAAATTCTTTAAAAAAATTTGTGTAATTTGCATAAAATTTTTATAACTTAATTTCCCCCCCCCCCTCTTAGGTGTCATATAGGATAAAAAAGTGGTATCAGAGATATGTCTCACATAGATTGCTTAATTTTAATGAATTAGTAAGCAAAGAACAAATGACATCTGTAACTTCTTCATATAGCTTAGAGGGTCATAATCCATATTAGACTCCCTTTTACGATGGTAACAATTATATATATTAAAAAAAATATGATGAGACATTATCTAATAGATGAAAATACTGATTTATGGATGATGGTGTCAGAACGATATTCTATACCTACTAAACTTGTAGGAAATGAGGCAGTGTTGAAGAAAGAAAATGAATGGAACTTAGAAGAAAAGAAAATGATATCTTTAAACTTTAAGGCCATACATATTTTGTAATGTGCTTTGAGTATGGAAGAGTATAATAGGATTTTAATGTGTGAAACCACATATGATATATGGAATACTTTAGAAATTTCTCATAAAGGTACTAATCAAGTTAAGGAAATCAAAATAAGCATGCTTACTCACGATTATGAACTTTTTCGTATGATATATGATGAGACTGTTTCTTCTAAGTATGCACGTTTTAACAATCTCATAAGTGCTCTAAAAGGTCTAGGTAAGACCTATTCTAATGTCAAGTTTGTTAGGAAAATTTTAATATTCCTACCAAAGACACAGGAAGCAAAGGTAACAACAATACAAGAGGCTAAGGTTTGCAACGCACTTCATCTCGATGAGTTCATTGGTTCACTCTTAACATACGAGATGAGGATAAAGAATATCAAAGAAGAGAAAGAAATGTCGAAGAAGAAAAATGTGGCGATTAAAGCATCTAAAAAGGAGGTAAGCAACAATGAAGAATCATCACTTAGAAGCAAAAATGAAGAACTTGCCCTCATCACGAGAAAGCTAAAGAAATTCATGCAAAATTCCTCAACATGAAAAGGTACGTCATTTTCTAAGAAAAAAATTATCTAACATAACATGTTTTGAATGAAGTGAAAAAGGACACTTGAGGTCACATTGCCGAAGAAGAGGAAAAGAAGAAAAGAAAAAAAAATAAGGCATGGAGAAAGGAAAAGAAAGCGTTAAAAGCTGCTTGGTCTAAATTTAGAAATTCTGAAGAAAAAGAGGTAGCCAACATGTGTTTTATGGTGCACAATAAGATATGGTTCCCTTTTAGCGAAAATAAATATGCGTGTGACTATTCTTGTGATGAAGCGTTAGAACACATAGAAGAATTAACTAAAAAGAATAAGGAATTGTATGATAATTACAATCAAACTTTAGAAGAATTATATGCATGTAAATCGGAAAATGATAACCTTAGAAAAGATATGGTTTTGATTAATAAAGACAATGATGAACTTGTTAATGAAAATAAGTCCCTAGATAAAGAAATTGAATCCCTTAAAGAATCACTTGAGAAATTCAACAAGGGAAAAAAATTAGAAACATTGATGAGTGTTCAAAAGCTGGGAAATGATAAACATAGGTTAGGCTCTAACAATAAACTATCGATTAGCAAAACTACCTTAGTTAAAGGGAAAAACTTAGAAGATGAAAGTTCATCTAAGATTATTCATAATACACCTAGTAAGTCACAACCTAGATTTCATGAATTTATCTATGCTCTAAAATCAAAGAAAGTTTCGTATAGACAAGCGAATAATAGAAAATTATATATGTAACCTAGAAAATTTTTGCATGGAACTTACAAAGTGTTTAGACCGAGAAACTCTTATAAGACTTACACTCCCTTATTTTGTCCTTACTTTAAAAGGCATGGACACGTTTCTTATTTTTGTTATAAATGTCTTAACAACTTCTCTATTGGTTATAAGAAATATAATGTTTAGAGGATAAAAACAATATGATTTCCAAAAGTTAGATAGTTTTCTCCAAATGAATGCTTATTTTACTGTTATTTGTTATTTATTATTTTGTGGGTTATGCGTTATCATCATATTCTTTTTTTTTGTATATTTTTTATCACATTTTCGGTCGTCCAAACCATGCTCATCGGTCGACCTAACCATGTTTGGTTGATTGAACCTGTCACATCAGTCTACCTAACTATTTTTGGTCGACTAATAAGATGATATGGTCAACCGAATAGTCATAACTCTCAATTTTTTACTGACCTCATGCTTTCCTTTGTTAAATCTTTAAGAGCTGCATAGTAAACCTTATGAAGCTTTTGACACCTAACTTTGTATGTAGCTATAATTCCTTTAATTTCTTATGTGTAGTTTTATTTTTCCTTAATGCTTATAGATTAAAATATATGAGTTAGGTATACTAATGTTTAAGGACCCCAGATGAGATGGGTACCTAAGTCGTTCTCTTTTGTTTTTAGTAGAACAAAAGGAGAAATAAATGGTATGTAAATAGCGGCTATTCTTGGCATATGATTGGCGATCCTTCACAGTTTATCAATTTCAAAAGCAAGGATGGAGGATTCGTCACTTTCGGTGACAATGCTAAAGGTAAGGTAATTGGCATTGGAAAAGTAGGTAAAGATAATTGTCCGTTAATCGATAATGTCATATTTGTTGAAGGTTTAAAGCATAACTTATTAAGTGTTAATAAATTGTTTGATAAAAGCTATCAAGTTAGTTTCTTAGGAGATGAATGCTTTGTTTCTAAGATGGATGATGATAGCATTGTGTTTTTAGGAAAAAAAAGAATGAAATATTTACATTGTTGATCTACATTGTGCTATTAATTTCGAAGATAAGTGTTTAATTTCCTTGAGTGAATGTGCTTAGATTTGACATCGATAACTTAGACATTCGAGTATGGACCTCCTCTCGAATCTAAATTCAAAACAACTCGTTAAACGTCTTTCAAGCATAAAGTACGAAAAGGATAAAATATATGGAGCATGTCAATTGGAAAAACAAGTAAGAAACTCCTTTTAGAGCAAGAAATCGATAACATCCTCTAGACCTTTTGAATTGCTTCATATGGATTTGTTTGGTCCTATTAGAGTGGTTAGATTAGGAGGAAAATCGTATGCCTATATTATTTTTGATGATTTTAGTATATTCACTTGGGTTTTGTTTTTAAGTATGAGAGATGAATGCTTTAAATCGTTTGTTAGTTTTGTAAAGAAAATTCAAAATAAAAAATATTTGTCTATTACGTCTATTAGAAGTGATCATAGTAGAGAATTTGATAATGATATGTTTGAATACTTTTGTGGTGATCATAGCATTATCCATAACGCTTTTACACCTAGGACACCACAAAAAAATAGTGTAGTAGAGAGAAAGAATAGATCTTTATAAGAAATGGAACGAGTTATGATAAATGAGTATGAATTTCCAAGACACTTTTAGGCCGAGACTGTTACATGTCCATGTTATATTATCAATAAGGTAAATATTAGACATAAATTAGACAAAGCACTATATGAGCTTTTGAACGAAAAGAAACCAAAAATCAGTCATGTCAAACTTTTTCATTAAAAATATTATAATTTTAACACTAAAGATAGTTTGAAAAATTCTGACTCTAAAACAAATGAAGGCATTTTCTTAAGATATTTATTAACTAGTAAAGTATATAAAGTTTACAATAAGAGCACGCATGTAGTTAAAGAATCTATACTTCTTCTTTTTTATGAAACTAACCCTTTCGAAAGAAAGAAAGTGCTTGAGTTTGACGATGCCGATTTATCCAAAAGCTTATAAAACCTTTCATTTGAAGACAAAGGACAAACTTCTCAAGAACAAATTGTTAAACCAAGTGAAGAAAGAAGAGATGAATAGCTACCAAGAGATTGGAAATACAAGAAAGATCATCCCTCTAACCAAATTATAGGTGATATTCACCATGGGGTAACCACTCAATCTCATTTTAATTTATCACATCTTGATTTTCTCAAATATTGAACTTAGGACTATAGACGAGGCCTTAGTTGATGAGAATTGGATCTTAGCTATGAATAAGGAATTATAACAATTTGAATGAAACAAAGTTTGGAATTTAGTGCATAGACCCGTAGATCATCTTATCATAAGTATAAAATGGGTTTTTAAGAATAAATTAGATGAACAAGGCAGCATTATAAGAAATAAAGAAATATTAGTGGCTAAAAGGTATAACCAAGAAGAAGAAATAGATTATGATGAGACGTTGGCTCTCATAGCTAGATTAGTGGACATTAGACTACTTCTTACATTTGCATCTCACATGGATTTTAAAATTTTTCAAATGGATGTTAAAAATGCATTTTTTAATGTTTTATTCAAAAAGATGTTTACGTTGAGCAACTCTTTGGTTTTGAATGACATGATGCACCTGAACATGTTTTTAAACTATCCAAAGCATTATATAGTTTAAAATAAGCACCTAGAGCATGGTACAATAGATTACAGGCATTTTTTTGCTTACAAATGCTTTTGAAAAGGGTAAAGTAGATACTACCTTATTTATTAAGAAGGATCAAAATGATTTGCTAATTGTTCAAATATATGTAGATGGTATTATTTTTAGTATTACTAATGAATGTTTATATGAAGAATTTGATAAGTGTATGAGTAGAGAGTTCGAGATGAACATAGTGTAAGAATTAAACTTCTTCCTCAGACTCTAAATAAACCAAATGAAGGATGGAATCTTCATTAATCAACCAAAGTATACATTAATCAATCAAAGTATACACGAGAACTTCTTAACCATTTTGGCATGGATCAAACAAAGCCTTTTGGCACTCCCATGAGCACACCTATTAAGTTGAATAAGGATGAAGATGGTAAAGAGGCAAATATTAAACTATTTCGAAGTTTGATTGGTAGTTTATTATATTTAACTACTAGTCGTCTTGATACTATGTTTAGTATTTATTTTAGGTACACATTTTCAATCGTCTCCTAAAGAATCTTATTCATTAGTTTTTAAACGTATTTTGCGATACTTGTGTGGCACATTGAATTTAGGACTTTGGTATCCTAGAAATGCATCTTTGGACTTGGTTGGATATTTTGATGCTGATTATGTTAGTAGTTTGTTAGATAGGAAAGGTACATCCAATGCATGACACTTCTTAGGAAATGCATTAATTTCATGGTTTTATAAGAAACAAAATTTTGTTGCATTGTCTATGGTAGAAGTTAAATATTTAGTCGTCGGTAACTATTGCATTCAAGTATTATGGCTTATATAATAACTTAGGGATTATGTTTTGAATATTGATAGAATTCCCATTCGATGTGGCAATAAAAGTACTATTTATTTGACCAAGAACCCTATCTAGCATTCTAGGACTAAACACACTGAAATTAGATATCATTTTATTAGAGATCGTGTGCAAAATAGAGATATTAAACTTGAGCCTGTTGATACATTGCATCAATTAGCAGATATTTTTACTAAACCTTTATGTGAAAACAATTTTTGTACAATTTGAAGAGAAATCGGTATGATTGATGGGCATTCACTATGACAACTTTTTCCCTTTTTTTTGGATTCCAAAAAGGGGGAGAGGTATGTGATATTATATCTTTTTTATTTACCTTATGCATGAACTTAGGGGGAGTAAAATAAAATTTTGTATGAAGTTCTAAATTCTCAAGGGAGTTTTTAAAATTCTTATATGTTATATTGGGTTTTAATACCATATGGTTTTATCATCACAAAAAAGGAGGAGATTGTTGAACCAAGAGAGGTTCCATTTTATTTCGATGATGACAAAACACCTTTACTACTAATATTTTTTTAAGTGTGTTAAATAAGTATGAAAAGAAGGAGTGTGTATTTGATCAGATCATTTTCAAACTAAAGTGACGAAGGATGATATGTTGCTAGTGTTAAAAAAAGATTGGTCAACTGAATATAGCTTGTTCGGTCGACCAATCAACCGAATAGAGATCGGTCAACCGAATAAGTAAAATAGCCTATCGGTCGATAAACATTATAACCGGTCGACCTAATGTACAAAAATAGAAGGTCGATCAACCAAATATGGCCTCTCAATCAATTAAACAAGGAAGATTACATAGTGAAAAATGAAGAACAATCATATTACACAACAATCATAAGCATTAATCGCAAAGATGAACGTTGAAAATTTACCAAAAGCTAGTTAATCTTGATTAGCAGTATAAATAATTGTTTTAGTATAGAGAAAAGATACTATAAAAGAAACAAGTTACGGTGAAATATGTGAAGCCATTTGAGTTTTTGAGAAAGTGTATTGTGCTTGTATTATCTTTAAAGTGTGTAAAAACTAGTGATTTGTTTTGTTGTGTACTCTTTAAGAATGAGTGTCTTTCTAGCATACTAAGTATTATATTAGTGAGGTTATTCTTGAGCCTTCAAAAAGAATGTGACAAGGATATTCTTGAGTCTTAGAAAAAGAATACGAGAAGGTTATCCTTGAGCCTAAAAGAATTTTGTAAGTTATTGAAACTATTATTTTGTATTGCTTAATTATTTTAATTCAATAAGCACAAGGTTATTTCATCCATTTCATCCTTTTTTTTGTTGCAATTTCTTTAAAGTGTCTTGTAAATTACATAAATTTTTTTACAACCTAATTCACCTCCCTCTTATGTTCAATATAGGACCAACAGAATAAATGAGCATCATTACGAAGCCATTCCTATCGAATGTGGTCCAATGGGGGATCATCGATGAGATGATTATCCTTCAAGATATTCCTTAGGTAAATCCAAATTGTTTTGCACCACTCAAAATAATTGTGCTTTGTTAATTTATGTTGTGTGATTTTAGATAGCACAAGAATGAAATATACTACAACTAAATTCTTATCGTCAAGCCTAATAAAATGAATAATGGATATGTGCTAGAAACTTAAGCTAAAAATAAGATAAAATAAAACTGAAGATGAACATGCAAGATATAAAGGAACAAAGGAATCTGCTCAATAAAAAAGTCCAAAATAGGTTGGACCAAAACAAGCAGCATCTCCACACCGAAGTCCAAAATAGGTTGATAGTGTTGATAGAAGCTTTTGGACAATACATGGGAGTGATGTCTGGGCAGGTGCGTGGCGTGTTAGAGCCAGGGGGATTGGATCGGCACAGGTGATGGTAATCGGAGGTCACCAAACAACCGCAAGCATTGTCACACACCAACGCGTGGGAGAGAAGCGGAGACTTAGTGGCGGGTGTAAGACATGTGTAGGTCTTTTGGGGTAGCTCTGATGGTATCGATGATGAGGGAGAGCAGTCACTCAAGATGGGTGACCTAAGAAAATACTCAAAATCTGTCCATTAGATATATGATAAGGCTGAAAATTGGCATACGGAAACTGAAAAACTAAAAGAGACAGAAACCTAATGCTCTGATACCATGAAGAATGTAGAGAAAAGATATTTATTTCATATATCTTGTATATACAAAAAGGGTGTGCATATACAAGAGTTTTGATTCCAGTTAGGCATATATACCCTATAATTAAGGCCTATAAATCCTATAATAAAAGTTGAGATTCCTATAATCAATCCTAAGATCTCTGACAAGGCCCAAGAGAGAGAAAGAGTATCTTCCTTAGATACTTAGAACATTCAAAAGGATATGTGTTCATTGGAGAATAAGTTAATGAAAGGGTAACTGAATTTGAATCACGAGATGTAACATTTTTTAGAGAATTATTTTCCCAAGTAAGGTGAAATAGGTAAAGACCTATTGTTATATGAGACTCTTGATTAGCATGATTTTTTTATGAAGAATCAAGAAGAGGAACTTCAACCGAGTGGGAGAAATTCCATTAAAAGGTTCCCTATGATCATTGTTCAAAATGGGAGCAAACAGATCAATCATGAATCTATTTCTAATGAACCTCATTTAAGATGAATTAATCGAGGAATAATTCTTTGACGTCATTTTGAGAACGAAGAGAAAATTAATATGATTTTCTCACAAGAGGAAGAAGAGTCAAGGAATGTAAATAGAGCTTTCACTAGTCTTGCTAAGGAAGAATGAATGAAACCAATGAAAGAAGAAATGGCTTCTTTAAGATCTAATTAAGTATGGGACTTGGTTGATCTCCTTGAAGGACACAAAGCAATTGGAAACAAGTGGATTCTTAAAAGCAAGTGAAAAGCTTATGACAGTATCGAAAGATACAAGACATGCCTTGTAACAAAAGGATACACACAATATAAGGGAATTGATTATAAGGAAAACTTTTTTACTTATTTTAAAGTTTATTCCAATCCATCTTATTATGGATTTAATAGCCAGTATGGATCTTGAATTATATCAAATGGATGTAAAGACCGATTTTCTTAATAGAGAATTAGAAGAAGAAGTTTATATGGAACAACCTAAAGGTGTCATCAAGATGGGTCAAGAAAATAAGATATGTCGATCATTAAAGTCAATTTATGGACTGAAACAGTCTTCAAGAGCATGGTACTTTCATTTTCATAACATAATCTTTTCATATGATTTTCAAATGATCAATGAGGACAATTTTATGTATGTGAAGAGATCCAAAGATAAATTCGCGATTTTATCTTTATACATGGATGGTATATTGATTACTTTTAATGACTGTGTTTTCATTAAACGAATCAAAGATTAGTTATCATCTGAATTTGAAATGAAAGAGATGAGTGAAATGACATACATTCTCAGAGTTAAGATTTCATAAGATCATTCAAAGGGATTTTTATCTCTTTCACAAGTGACATACATTCAAATAATTCTTAAACGATTCCATATACAAGATTCCAAACTAATTGATATTCCTATTACTAAAAGCGAAGGTCTTAGTAAGAGAGATTGCCAAAAAAACATCACAAGATTGAGAACAAATGAAGAATGTTCCCTACTCTAGTGCAGTTGGAAGTCTTATGTAAGCAATAAAGTATACAAGACTAGATATTTGTTACGTTTTTGGAATGGTGAACATATATTAATTAAATCCAAGCCAAGCACATTGTAAAGTAGTAAAGAGAATTTTAAGACATCTAAAAGGAACTAGGGACTATGCATTATGATATCAAGACAATGATCTACTTATATAGGGGTATATAAATGTAGACTGGGGAGGAGATTTAGATGAAAGAAAATCTACCTTTAGATATATATTCTTACTTAATAATGGAGTAATATCATGGAAAAGTAAGAAATAATCCTGCGTGGCATTATCCATAGTGAAAGCTGAATTTATAGCATTCTTCACTGTAGTATAAGAGGCTGTATAGCTTCATCAATTCTTAGTTTATTTGGGAGTAATCAAAAGTGACATTAATCTAGTGACTATCAACTGTGATAGTTAAGATGTAATCGTTTAAACTAAAGACCCTAAATTTCATTTAAAGAGAAAGCACATAGATACTTTGTATAATTATGTGAAAGATATAGATACACAAAGAGAAATGAACATGAAATACATATCTATAAAATATATGATGACAGATCCAATGAAAAAACCAATTTTCAAAGTTGTATACATTGGGCATGTAAAGTCACTAGAACTACATTGATGTTGAAACGTAATGATAAACATATCTCTATGTATATTCTCTCATTGTAATATCATATTTAGATGTAAATGTATAATGAAGATTATACATTATATATCATTAGCTTCATGAATATTTTATTTTGCATAAATATAATATAAGATGAATAAAAAATACATGAGATAGATTAGAGATTGACTCTCTCACGTGGGCAATTGCATCTTATGTTTGTGTTTACTAGATATGAGATACGTTTAGATTTTATTATCTGGGTGATAATTAAGAGTGAGAAACTAAACCCAGAAATGTTGCTTTAACAAGAAGGTTAAAGTATAAGGAATTGGTTCATTAAAATTATCACAACATCTGTCTTAAGTTGTTGAACATGAGTTTTGAAATTATGGAGTAGATGACTGAACTCAAGTTAAATATTTAGTATATTTGAACTATCATCTGTATGGTATTTCTTAAATGAAAAAAAAAATACAGTGACATTAAGTGGATAAATATCGTAACATATGACTCGTAACATATAAGTCTCAAGATCTCAGCTTGTATTGTGTAAGATCTTAGAGATTAACATGAACCTCGCTATATACCTTATAACTGTTCTAATGCTTAAGCATAAATTTAAGGTTTCTTACTTTAACCTGTTACTAAAAGATCATGTAAGATATGATCCTATGGAACAATTCTAAGGAAGCAAGTTAAATTGAATTCAAAAAAGAATTGAGAACTGAGAAAGGTCATTTATTTGAATCATTGATTCGCATGAAAAAGTATTTAAAGATGGTCATCATCTTTTTAGTAGAATAATTGAATACAGTCATTACATAATAACACAAATGAGATCAAAGGATCATACAATGCGAGTTATGACTTAGGGTATAGCATACTAAAATTACTCAACATGATCGATTCATTAGTCGAAGAGTCATATATTCCTAACAGATGCATAATAATATGTTATCGTAGTATGTTGGTCGAACAGATTAATGGATATGTTTGAGAATTGTAGAATTTCAATTGGTCAGACCCATCAAGTGTGAGTAGGAGATAATAGACACATGCCAACCCATGATTGGGTTAAACATGTATTTTTAGTTAACTACATAATAACAGTTAATAATTTAAAATATAATGGATTTTTTATAGATATCCATTTTAGAACAATGATTTTGTTATGTAAATAAATAATTTATATAACTTATGAATTTTAAAGACAATCCGTAAGCAATATCTTCAAAATCATACATATCTATTGAATAATTTTGTGATCACGATATAATCTTTATGATTATTAAAGCTCTTACATATATAATAGAATTAATAAATATTGTTTTGAAATGAAATAGTTATCTTGTTTTTTGAGCTGTCACTTAGTCTGAAATTTAGCAACGTCATGGTCTACTTTATTTCAATCGATCGCTTACATAGCGTGATTATAGCAAACTTTTACTACTTATAAGTAGAAAAAGTTTACAATGTTTACATGGTAATTGCACATGCAGATACTTGGAAAATAATTTGTAAGTCGTTTCACTTCTATTTTAATACTTGAGAGGGGACTTCCTAAATATACCCCAGGCAATTACAATTGATCTCCATGTTTGCAGCTAATAATACAAAGATTTGAGGATGTTTTTGTTGTCAAAGAATGTAATATACTATATGAACTAGTGTAGTCGAGATGTTATTTCCTTCTTTCTTAGGCCGGTGTATACCGAGTCCTCACACGACGTCACTTCTATTGTCTACATTTGATCAAGCTTTTCTACGTGTTATTGAGAAATATGCAATCAATATTCGAAAGGATATAGAACTTGGCATTGATGCAAAGAAGGCCACGCAACTGTGTGATTGTTGTTATAAAATCTACAAATGGAAAGTCAATTTGTAATGAATTTTTGGTCTTGTCTTTTGACACGGATTGTAAAATTTGATAAGAATTTTCTGTTGATCTATTACTTTCGAAATCAAAGATGTTCCAAAATAATGAAATCATTAATTGCATTTTTCAAACTGTTTATCGTTCCCATTATACCATATATGTTATATATTTGTGCTATGCACTTGGATATTGGCCAGAAATTGGCTCTGGATAAGGGTTGATGATAAGTGAACTTGTTAATTCATCTTACAATTAAAACATTACAATATTAGCGTTCATTAATGCATATCATTCGTAGTGGAGATCTATTGGGGAGATTCGAAATGATCTTTGTAACTTGGTAATGTCTAGCCAATTTGACTTGTTATAATGGCCTTTGACTATTCTATAATTGAAGTTTATGCAGCGCTTCAAATATAGTGAACTGTGTCCAACATTGGAATGAGTGCCATAAGTTTTAGATTAATTTTGAATTCTAATTCACATGCACATTGTCCATAAAAATATATCGTCTTTTCAAAATTTTAATAACAACTTTGAACCCTCGGATACATTCTTAAAGTTAATCCTTCTTTTCACGTGAACCATTTAATATATAAAGTGAATACCGAATGGGAAAAATCATAATTTTGTCCAAAGCCCATAAGCTTGTATGAGAATCCATCGATCTGACAATCGAGAAACTTCTTATACATTTAAATGTACAATTTAATATTTTCCATTCATCGAGCGACCCACTTCTAAGAACCTCCTAGAATATCGGGTGTTCTACGATCAGCAAGATATCATAAAAGAACCAGCACAATTAAGAGACCCATTTAGAGGGATGGAAAAAAATGTTTTGGAAGCACAAAACTGTTATGGTATGTAGAGCTTCAGGGCGTGGTCCCTTCCTTTATGCATTGGTGCACTGCTTATCAAGGACATTTTAATTGTTAAAAATCATCAATATTTGCAAACTGTTAATTATTGGATTATTCGTGCCCACTCACATAAAAGAGAAACAATCATTAGGTCTAGTTTTGCTTAGAATCTACAAAGACAAAGCGAAAACAGCTGATAAGGTAAACACATATTTTGAGGTATGCACTAATTTTTTTAAAGGTAAATGTTGTGTTACATCATTTTTCACTTCTTATGCTCCTAATATAACAATCTCAAGCTGAATATGCAAGTGGCAGTAGATGTCATAGGTGGGATGACAAACAAATGATGTCTAGAGTAATCAAATTCTTTAAATTAATTATAACACTGAGGTGAATTACATGATTGATGAGATATTCTTTTCATTACTTCTAAACTTATCAAATGCGATGTTACACTGTCAAAGTATTTAACTTGGTGCATATCCTAATTGCATAGTAGATGGATTGGGTAAAGAAGATAGATTTTGACTAATTCCTTGAAATGGAAAAGTTTAGGTGATGTCATTTATGTTATTGGTTGTACTTGCGATTGAAACCTAAATGACTTGACATTAGAGGTGAGAGAAGACCAGATAGAGGAGATTTGCAAGGAAATGGTTGACTAGATGCTAGGAGTTCCAAACAAACAAAAAACAGCATGTGTGCACAAATGTAGACAAGGTGAAGGTGGCTTCGTTTTGTAGGAAGTACAAAGTGAAAGAAAGCCAAATTTCAATGAAGTGTGCCACAGAGAAAGTTATAGTTGCAGAGTTAATAGAGAACTTTCATCAAAGGCTCTTACTTTTGTACATGTTGGGAGTTTACTTATGTCCTACTACCTTTTACAGTATTAACTTGCATCTACTCTATACTGTCGTGGATGTTGATGATTGCACATAGCTAAGTTGTGGGATTACATTTTTAGCCATCTGTGCATTGCACGCTTACAGATTCCATAAAAATATACTTTTAAAAGGTTTTGTGCCTTACGTGAAAGAAAATCACCTGTCCTTTTCTTTCATTTTAATGAACGTCTTATGCACCATTGCAGCATTTTCTCTTTTTAATCTCTCTCGTCTAATCATGTCTATATGATTATCCTTCCACAAGCATGGGAGATTCTTTTACCCTCATATAAGCAGTAACTGAATAGAAATTTGTGGTTAGACTAATTCTGCAGCTATCATTAAATTTTAATTTTCTTCTTACTTGACTATCAACAACATGGTGTTGCCAGATAAACCTTGTATTATTCATAATGGTTTTGAACATCTTTAAACCTTATTATGCTCCAACAACCTTGTATCATATGACAGCATAATCCAGCATTACAACCAATTCTTCTCATAAACATTGGTCTCATTCGATTTAATGCTCAATCTAGGAACATTTATCTTGCTTTTATGTATGAATCAAGATCTATATTTAAGAGAAATATGCATGTCCCTAACAAAAGATATCATTTCTTTTCAAATGTAAAATCATCATATAATGCATATAGACCACATTCAATGCACATTAGGCCTACACATT
>JAOXYD010022311.1:0-14549 GCA_028565735.1 Pinacopodium congolense | reverse complement strand
ATAATGGAGGTAAATGCTTGCACATATTTTTTAATTTTTGAACAGAGATAGTATCGGCTTCAGTCCAAGACCACTGAGTTTTAGTGCTACATTTTAATTGTAATTGCTTTCTTTCTTTAACTAAGGACCTTTAAAAATCCTTGATCTGAGATATAATTGAGTAATCTTAAAAACTGTTTTATTTCAGTAATATTTTTGAACTGTGTAGGGAATTGTTGTAATTTCTCAAGAATATTGGGTTGTAATATGAGATAACCATTAGTAAATTGAATTCCTAGAAATTCAATGTTTTGTTGAGCTAATTTAATTTTCTTTTTACTGAGAATTAATCCTTTTTCGTTATTGTGAAGTCAAACTAAAACTTAACAATTCAAAAAAATTTATGGTTTATATTTTGGGATTGAAAAATAAGAGAAATAATGTTGACTTCATTAGTTTCACATGCTAGAAAGTAATAACCCATGAAATATATTCAATTTGTTAGACTAAATTTGTAAGAGAATTTTTTTAATTAAATATTTTTTTATGAATATACCTTTATATATATATTATATTTGAAAAAAAATTACAATTTAAAAGTTTTAGTTACTTTATAATTAGAATCTTATATCTTAATCATTCCTTTTGTTACAATAATTAATGCTTTAACCATTTTTTATTTTATTAAGGTATTAAGATAATCATATGAGATGATAATCTCTTTACAAACAATTTGTTCGAGATCTTTTGCAATTTTTTCTAGACATCTTATTATTAGGAATTTGAATGTTCTACATTTTACATTTTTGTGCAATATATAAAATCTTATTCAAAGTTTTCCCATAATTCAAAGAATTCTAGCTTAATAAATATATTGAAATATATAAGATTTAATGCACAGCATGTGTCTTACATCATAATTTTATAAGGCACATATTTTGAAATATCCTAATTCTTAAATATAAAAAAGTTCAATGATGAGTGAATTATAGGACGTTTATCCCATCGCATATGAATGTTGGATGACTAAAGAAACTTTATATGTTTTCTCTTAGTCAAGTTCACTGTTCACATATAATTTCCAATTTCATGGGATAAAGAAGGGAGAAATAACTCTTAACAGTATGAAATTTCATATAAGGAATTTAACATGATTATAAATATTAGTGGTCTTGCCATTAAAATTAGAAGCCATCTCTATTGACAGTTTGGTTTGCTTTTATTAAGAATTCAAGAAAGGTGTTTTCATCTTATTTTTTCAACATTGGTGTGCTACTTTCTTTTGTTAAAGTTGGTGACTTTGTTTTTAAAAGTTAATGTTTTATTAAAAACTTCAATGATAGTATGCTATCTACATGCCTATATATAGGCTATTTTACAGCAAGAAATGAGATAGAGAAAGAAGTTAAAAAGAAAGAAAAAGAGAGAGAGAGAGAGGAACATGAGAGAGGTGTAAGAGAAAAAAATTTGTTTGTTATGCCAAAACCAAGTGTATTTTAATCTTGAAGACCTTTTAGATCGTGCCCTAGATTTAGTATTTTTCACTATTCTCTCCTATTAGTGATTATTAAAAATTTAATTAGTGAGAGTTATTTTATAGTTATTACATATAATTTTTTACTATAAAAAATTGGTGATTGTATCTAATGTTTATTATAGTGGAAGAATTATTAGTTTGTACCCGTAGTTTTTACTCATCAAATTTAAGGGAGTTTTTTATGTTAAAAATCTAGTATCTTGTGTGATTAGTTTCTTAAAATATTATTATGTTACTTATAATTGAATTATTTTAGAGTTTACTCTATTTAAAATTTTTATGCAAAATTAAATAGAATTTATTTTGATGTTTCATTGTAATAATTTGATTATTGAAAAGATTCTTCCAATATAATAAAGATGGTTTTGATTAATTATTTGAGGGAAGGTTTAATAAAATCCAAATTTGAATGATACAAAGTATTACATACGGAGAAACATGATGAAGGATCATCTATTTTAAATGAAATTGCATCTGTCAATATTTGCTATCTAAAAATCTGAAAACAAATTTGATGAGAAGTGGACTTTTAAGTATGAATAGATACATAGTTTCATTAGATAATTTGTTGAAGACAACGTGTATAATCATATTTGTGATGAGACTCATAATAAGACATTGTAAAATTAACTTAAAGAATTATATGTTTTAAAGACTAACAACAATAAATTATATTATCTGACAAAATTAATACAGTTAAAATATAAAAAAGATAGTCCTATTACGGATCACTTAAATGAATTTTAAGGGATTGTTGATCAATTGCCAGGTACATGTATTAGTTTTAATAATGAAGTTTTTACCCTTATAATACTTACGCTATTACCTAATTTTAAAATTTTTTTAAGATTTCATTGAGTCATTATGCTCCTAATAGTATGATAATTATGAAGTTAGTAAAAAGTAGTGTCCTAAATGAAGAAATGAGACGAAGGTTATAAGATTTTCCTTCTTTACAATCAAATTTTTTGACCACAACCACTAAGGGAGAAGTTAAAATATAAGTTCGAAGGGTAAGGATAAGAGTAAAGATATTAGTAAAGGCAAGTCCAACAAATATATTAATGTTGAGTGCCTCCATTGTCATAAAAAGGGATATATCAAGAAATTTTGTCAAAAATTGAAAAGTGACAACGATAATAACAAGAAGTGAGTTGATGATAGTGATGACAAGAAAGTAGCTACCATAATTAAGTAAGTTTTTCAAGTCCTTTATGATTAATATTGTTAACCTAACCCATCATGAAACTAATTGAGTGATCAACAGTGATGCTTATATTTATGCTACAACTTGAAAGGATTTCTTCACTTCTTATATTCTTAGTGATTTCAGATTGTCAAGATGTATAATGATGGTAATTATAAAATTTTTGATAATGGTAATGGTGATGTCTACTTGGAACCTAATTGTGATATTAGAGTGCTCTTGAAAAATGTGAATGTTCCTAAATTGAAGCCTAATTTGATTTTTATTGTAAGCTTAATGAAGAAGGGCATTGCAACACTTATCAAAGTTATCAATAGAAGCTAAATAAGGATTCTCTTGTGGTAGCTTAAGATGAGAAATGTTCACACTTTATTTGATGAAAGTCAAGATCTTCAGAAGCCTAGTCAAAATAGTGGAGAATCATGACAAATTTGAGATGTTACACAGGAGAATAGGTCATATGAGTGAGAAAGCGCCAATTTTAGTCAAGAAGAAAAACTAAGCTAGGTTGAATAATGTTCCTTTAAAGAGATATGTTCATTGCTTAACAAGAAATCAACATAATGTTTGCTTCAAGAAATCTACAAATTCAAGGAAGAAATCAGAGGTATTACAATTAATACTTTCTAATGTGTGTGATCCATTTAAGACCAAGTAATTTAGTGATCTATGTTAATTTGTGACATTTATTGATGGCTACTCAAAGAAACTGTAGGTTTACCTTGAAAAATAAGAATCAAGTTGCGGATGTGCTCAAAGAGTTTCGAACCCTAGTTGAGGGAGAAACTAGAAAGAAGGCAAAGTGTTTTCAGTTAAATAATGGAGTGAGTACATTAGATCACTTGAGAGTTAGCAAAGAGTTAGATATTCGACATAAGATTACTTTCGTTAGATGCCTTGGTTAAATGGTTTAGTTGAGAGAATGAATAGGACATTTATGAAGAGGATTAGGTGCTTGCTTTTATATGTAAAGTTGTCTAAATCATTTTAGCCTAAAATATTGGGTATTATAGTATGTGTCTTGAATCTTTCTCCTTGTGATCCTTTGAATTTTAATGTTTTTGGAAAGGATATGGTTAGGAAAAGATGTCTCCTATGATCGCTTACGGGTCTTTAAGTGCAAGGCATTTGTGCATATTCCTAAAGACAAGAGGTCAAAATTTGATGCTAAAATACGACAGTATGTATTCATTTGTTATCATCTGTATGCATTTGAATATATGTTCTATGATTTAATTGAGAAGAAACTTGTGGGAAGTCAAGATACAATATTTAAAGAGAATGAAACCATAATAGATATAGATAAGGTTAAGAAGACTAATACTTAATCTTGTAATAATTAAGAGATAGTACCTCTAGTGATAGCGCCCAAAAGAGTTGGGAATAAGAATCAAATTGAACAAAAAAAAGTTAAAAATGTTCCCATAGAGATATTCTAATAATGATAATGAGCTTCTAACTCCTAAAGTTCAACTTTTATTTCAATCTTGCAGCAGTTCTAAAGATAGACAACCTTTTACTCTATATCTTTCTAGATTATGCTTGTGATTTGGAATTAATAAGCTCTTATTAGTTAATTATACAAGTGTAGATATGATTGGTATTCTTGATTTTAGTAACTCTACTTCAAAATAGTTGATATCATTTGTAAGGGGAGTAGTATCATTACAGTTAAAATTACAAAAATGTACTGTATTTTTTATATACTGTTGTGATAATTTGATTTTTACAAAAAGTCTCCCATCAATGATTTAATTGAGATGAGTTTTTTTATTATCATATTAACATTAGTCTTAAATCACTAAGAACAAATTGGAGCCTAAGTTTTTAATAGGTTTAAAATGAATCTTCACATTAATTACTGAAATTTATTATAATTTGAACTTGAATGCAGCTTAAATCAATGAGCTTAATCATGAATAAAGATGGTATGAAACTCACTATTGTATGTTAATTGCATTATCGCATTAAGTTCAAGATCAAGTTACTTTCAACTATATTTTCATATTAAATAATTTCCTTTGAATTTGATATAGACATAAGTTTAATATAAATATTCATATTACTAGAAAATCTCGCTTTTTTAATAAAGTGGTATCAAAGTTAGTCCTTTAGTGACAAAACAAGAATTATTGTTGATAAAAGTAAGTAGGGAGAGAACATTTCCTTAACCATAAGTGAACCTTCATCCTCATCTATAAACTCAAATCATTTTTCTTTATCCCTTTCTATAGATAAACTTTCATTTCATATGATGAAAATCCTCTTTAAAAAAATAGAAAATCTTGTAAAAATTACACATTTATGAAAAGATACTAAAATCCCGATACCCAGTTAGCCTTATTAAGTCCATATAGCCTATATCATAATTCAGGTCATTTGCTAGGATTATTTGCTCCTTGATTTTTACATAAAGATCTCAATCTAAAGAAAGGATCTAGAGTTCAAGCATGGATTAATGTGGTCTAAAATCAAACTTTGTAGAGTAGTATGTGGCTCTAGAGTTCCCATCCAAACTAATCTCTTTATGAAAAAAAAAAGAAGGATATATATACCTCTTATAGGAGCAATTTGTTTGATCTTAACCTTATATGGAAGAAAAAGAATATTGGCAACTACTCAAATTTCTCTGTTGGACACGACATATACCAAATATAAAAATTCATTGATTAATACTCTTTTTGATGACTCTCAATAATGCATGTGTCATATTGACAATTTCCCAAATTTTCATATTAAGTTGAATGATCCAAATTTGCTTACAAGATTAGAAGTCTAGATACAAATTGTTGGTACAAATAAAAATCCTACTGCTATTGTGACTGCTCTCTATCATCAATTTTTTAATAAATTGCATAATCATGTTTTATATCTGTATTTTTTCAAGTCTATATGAGATTCCCTTTATATGGTAGCATGTAGATCTTATGAAGAAACCAATATCATTCAAATTCTATGACAAATGCTAACATAAGAATTGGCAGAATTGATGCCTTTAAAATGGGTTACAAATTACGAGAAGAATTCCATACTTGTTATCACCATTCCATTCATACAATAACTCCTATAATTTTAAAGAATTTAAAGGATGGAATTGTTAAATCCATCTTTAAAAGACCAGAAGAAAAACCTTCAAATTGTCCCAATACCTCTAGGTAGATATGAATGATAACTCATGTCTTTTTTCATGAAGAAGGCATAAATAGTCCTCCTATCCATTATGTTTTTCTTGATAGACATCAGATATATGTTAGTCATATTAATGGATATTTTGTCTACGACATAGATCCATCTACGTTCGACCTAGATTGTGATTGCTGGATGAGAGTTTATTTTGATAGTGAGCATAAAGCCTTCGTTATAAGAAGAAAGCCCAAAAAGAAGAAACTCAAATGTCAACCTCAAAGAAGGATTCAACCTAATCATGACCAAGATGATCTATAATCACGACCATGATTTGGTCTAAAAAACCCTCAACCTAAACCATATAATCTATATGAACTATTGAAAGTAGTCAAAAAGCACTAACTTCCATGAAGATGCCTTAAGCTAATAATTCCTATCATTCTTGAAAAGGTTCCAAAACAATTACCTTGTATGATGATGCAATCATATGAATAGAATTTCCCTCCTCCTGAGAAAAGAACTATCAAAATGATTAAGTTATCTATAAGATCCTTTTCAAAGTCTACAAAAATCAATATGAAAGGAAATTATGTGCGTATTTTCATGGTAGAGGGAGTGCTAAACTAGCAAACAGAAAATATAGTGGTACTAAATAATGTCCTCAGTTGTATTGATTCGAAGCTTGATAGTCTATCTTAACAAACCCAAGAATTAAATTCAAAGGATGAAATTGTATCTCTCTACATCTGGCAGCTACATCAGAAAATACTCAACCAGACTGCATAACATGACTATGATCTAAAAAGATATGTTGATAGACAATATTATGGACCAGATTTTTCTAAAAAGGAAAAAGAATTACAAAAGATTTGGGAAGAGTTTAAAAGAAGTGAATCAAACATTACAAAAGGACAATCTAAAGATATATATGACCTATATCCTTCAACTTTTTCAACCATACAACCCACTTACAACATTCTATCATATCTTAAAGTCTTTAACTTTATAATAGTTTTCTAAATTTCTTATTTATTTTTTGGACACAATCTTCCAAAATCATTAAGATCTTCTAGACCTATACAAAAACCAGAAGATGTATTTTTAACATCACATTATAAACCTAATCAATCAAGCCAAACACTTCATGTTAAACCTTTACATATTAAAAGACCATCAACCTCTCTACTAAAAGAAAGGCCTTCCTTAAACGTGAAGAAAAACAATGACCTATAACAACTTTAAAATTTATAGCAACCTTTCAGTCAACCCTTTAACCAATTTAGGATAGCTCTGATACTATATGAGTACTAGGCTAAAACTTAAACTGATAACAAATAGAATTTTAAAATAAGAGATAAGTTCCAACCAATATACCATTACATAAGAGCTCATAAGTATATTAATAAAAATGTAGCTTAATCCTAAGTATACTAGCCGAGACACAAGCCCTTTTTCCTATGGATGTTAACTATCAAGGTCTACCTTTTAGGAATATAAGATGTTCACTTTCCCCAACATAACTATAAACTTTTACATGATCACAAGTCTAATAAATTTTGATATACATGATCCTCTTATAAAGGAAAATTTAGAGCATACTAGTATCTCTATATGATGGAGATAGAATTATTGAAAACTTAAGTGTAGAATTATTGAAGACTTGAGTATTTAGTAAAAAGAAGAGTTTTAGAAAGAAGCTATGAGAGAGAAATACATAAGTATAATTTATGAGTACTCAGATCATGAGAATGACGAGTATTAGACTTTGATTATATAGGCAGAGAGGACCACAAACAAACTAAAATGTAATAAGGTATTTAGTATAATAATTAGAGCCATAGAGCTATATAGTATAATAAAACTAATAAAAAAATAGCTTTAAATAAAGATAGGAACATTTGGACAAAGTACAATAATTAAGATTAAGACTTCTAAAAATATGAGGCTATAAGTTAAGATGATCCAGTAGAGTCAAAGCCCAATTTTAAGTCCAAGCCCAATTTTAAGTCCATTGGACTATAAGATGATCTAGTAGAGCCTAAGCCTAAACTTAAGTTTATTGGACTATCAAGACTATCAAGTTTTGGCATCTCTGACTCACTAAGCACAAACTCTCCTAGTTAAGGTCAAAGCAATGTGCAGATGACTAGAGGCTCATACTTTGGAAAATGATTTAAATCTTTGAGAAATATTCTAAAATCTTTTAAAACAATTTCCTTGTACCTTGGTTAGTGGATTGACACTCACCAAAAATATGCCTGGTTAGTAGTGTAAGGAAACCATCACGTGTTACAATATATGGGTGATGTAGAATAAAGAAGCACTGTGTGCTTTACTCCTCCATAGATGTTTCCCATTACTCTTAAAGTCAAAACTTTGTGATATAATGTTTTGAAATAGAATGCCTAAAAAATCTAAGCAATTTGTAGATCTTCTGTAAATATCTTAGATTCTGATGGTTTTTTCCATAATCTTTTTAACAACAAAGAGATGTTGAAACAAAATTTGAAAATGTGATTCAATGACTAAATTGGTTTGCCTACAAACAACTTCTGCTTGTAAACTTATCTCAAGGCCATGAATCACTTTAATGACATTGCTCTAAAAAAATAGAGAGATTCATTACACGAATTTAGTGCTTGAATAGGTTTTTAAATGATTATATCAAATGCTTTTCTCAGGAAAATTACAATAGAATTTGTTTCTATAATGATAGGAAATTTACAAAATGGTTCTTAAGTCTTAGTGAATACAGACTCTTATAAGTTGCAAGGCTTTCAGATGCTAGCTCTTTGTTAGGCATAATTTACGAAGAATTGATAAGGGATTTTCAGCATACTAATGGACATAATAGATAAGAATACTTTGAAATAAAATGTTGTTTTTTGGACAGGAAAGATTTACAAAAACATTTTCAAAAAATATAAAAAAATATTATATGCTCAATTGTTACAATGATGTTAACCTTAGATACACATTCATTACTTCTCTTCTTAATGAATTACTGTCAGAGTTATAGAAAACTATTAATTCTCTTCATAGAGATATGCTAGAAATCTCCCTTGGAGAAATTTATCAGTTAACTTTAGCAACACTGAAGAAATTATATGAACACTATAAGATTTTCAAAGAAATAGTGAAAGGTGGGAATTAGCTCTGATAAGCTTGCAAGAAGCCTTATTTAAAAATCAAGTGTAAGGAAAATAATAACTGTGAATGCAACAAAAAAAATTAGAAAAATGTGGTTTAATGCCCATGCAAAGTCTTTTGCCATAAGCAACAGAGTTATATTCTTTAAACAAATTGCTTCAAGAGTTAAGAAGTTAGACAGATGCCACCTTTATGGCCAACCAGGATATTATGCTAAAAGGTGCCTAAAAAAGAATAAAAAAGATACTAAATATCCTAACTTGTGATGCCTATAAGAGATGATAAAGATATCAAGTCTCTCTTTAAAGAGTAATCTAGTAAAGATGAGAAAACTCAATTTGCTTTTCCTACTTTAAATTCATTGACGATGATGACCCTTTTATTGATGAAGATGATAAGGAACCCATTTATACTATACAACAATCTTGTCTATAAATAGAACCTAAGAATGTTAGTACTAATAATGCCATATGTTAAACTTAAAGTACTTCTGACAAAGTATCACAGACCAATCACAACTATAGGCTATATGGATATAGGCTCTTGTAGGAGTGTCATGAAACTACACATCCTTCCTTGAGAAGAACGAAAACCTTATCAAAAATATTTTACTACAACAGATAGCAAATCTTTCAAAATTAATCTCATCACTAAAAGAAGGATTGGGATAAAATTCTTCCCTTATTACATAGTTTGGATAAGAATCTTTGGAAGTAATCTTTTTAGTCCTAATGTACTTATCAGCATGGTCATCTATTATTGCTACAAAAAATTGCAAATTTTACCATAAAGAATTAGGCATAAGCAATTCTTTTATGCTTATATAGATGTCTATAACATATTTTAATTACAAGAAGTTCCTTTTGGATACGAAGATGTCAAAGATCAAAATTTACATTAATATTCAGAAATTCATGACCCATTTGAATATCCTCATTCGTTTTTAAAAAATTTAGAATTCTTTGTCTAATTACCATTAAAGAAGAATGAAGACATTAATCTTATGAAAGCAACTCTATCTTGATCTAAAAGATTTGAAAATAGCTTAATAAGAATATATTGTTCTATTAAAATAAGGATTAATTGAGCCAACTAAGTTAAATTAGGCATGCTAGGCATTTTACGTGAAAAAAATCTAACAAAAATAAGGAGAAAATACATTAGTCATCGATTACAAGCCTTTAAACAATTTTTTTTTCTAGAATGATAAGTTGCTTATACTTAACATATGTACTCAAGTATTATTTTTGAAAGAAATTAAGATATTTTAAAATTTTAATTTGAAAACTGGATGTAGACCTAACAAATTGCCATAAGATAATATTTTGTATCCCTAATACCTAATATCAATAAATAGTCATATCATTTGGACTAAATTACCCCATCATTATTCTAAAGACCTATGACAAGTATTTATGAGCCCATATCGTCAAAAGTTTTGATTTATATTGGAGATATATTACTTTATTCTTAAGCATAACAAGAACACAAAGCTCTCTTAAGACAATTTTTAGATCTTACAAAATAGAATGGTATAATGCTCTCAACCCATAAAGGCCATATTGGATTAGTCCAAATATACTTTTTAAGGATGAAATTTCATGATGGTTTTTACATTCTAGCTCACATATAACTGGTAAATTATTGAATTTCCATATGAGAACGTTACTATTAAATTAATTCAACAATTTTTGGGAATTTTCATTATATTAGAGATTTCATCCCATATGTCTCTGATCATACTATCTAACTATTAAAACTATTGAAAAATAATTCATCCACTGTGGAACATTATCCATACAAAGGTAATACAACAATTAAAGAAGATCATTCAATATTCACTTCTAGTTAAGATACCTGACAAAGGAAAACAAATCTTGTAAACAGATGTTGGTGATGTTTTTAGAGATCCATGCTGATTAAAAAAGTTAAAAATGGAAAAGCTTTTACTATAAACATGCTAGTCGCCAATTTAGGCCTTGTTTAGTTGGGTTTTGATTTTTGTTTTTGGTTTCTTGTTTTTCTAAATAAAGAAATCGAAAAAAAATATACTAATACATAACAAAAATAAAAAATATAAAAATCAATATAAAAACACAAAAATCACTACACACTATAACCCACAACTCAACTAAATATCTCCTTAAAGAATCTGAAAATCATTACCATGATATCTATAAAAAGATCTTGGCAATAAAAAGAAGTATCGAAAAGTTTTGCTTTCAACTAAACTCTTATCACTTTACTATAAAAATAGACAAGATGTCTTTTCTAAAGAGATTGACCCCAATAAAATTTTTTTGTCAAATAGTCAGCTACTTCGATGGAAGATTGGTTCTCTCGCTATAAATTCACATACCTCCATATTAAGATCCATTACAACAATATAGTTGGCTTCCTTTCTCATCCTTAGTAACATATCCATCTTCTTACTCCCTCAAGATCCATCCCTCTAATCCTCTCAATGGTTGATTTGCTTAGTACGGTCAAAGTGAAGAAATTCTTTCCTCTTCTTAGAAGAATACCTATAGCCCTTGATGAAATTGTTACCCTAGGAAAAATGAGTCTCTTCTATTATGTTCGTCTTTTTTTTTTCAAAAAGTCATGCTTACACTTTTGTCCAAATTTCTTCAGTATCGAAACCGCTTACTATACAATGTTTTTCATTAACATTCCTTTTATCCGAAGATGCAATGTGGTTTTGTGGGCACTCTTTACCCTATATACTTATGCTATCACTTTACTACTGTTTGAATCTATCAGTACTTGTACGATATAAAAAATGACAGCTCAAATTTGTGAACCTTCTTTGAGTGATATCAACTACCGATTAGATGAAGAATAAACTCTCAAAAGTCATTTATATAATAGTTATTCCCTAAATGACGGTTCATTCATCAACAAAACTAAACTAAAAGAAAAATAATAGGTATGGTTCAATAATGAAATATTTGAAAAGATTTATTTAACCAAACAAATATTTTTAGAATAGATGTATAATTAAATTATAATTAAATAAATAATCAAAATTAAAATAAACTTTTAATCAAAATACTCTTGATCGTCACTAAATTGGTTCTGATTGTAACTCAATTTGAAACCCGTTAAAGAAAACGAGTCCTATCTAAAGATCAAAGCAGGCTATTATTTAATAGATAAATATGAACGTCTAACAATTCGAGATCCTAACGAGCCGCAAGCAACGATTGAAGTTCAACTTGTTTAATTAATGAGACCTTATCAAACTAATTTATGAAGCTCTTGAAAACTATTCGTATGCACTTCTAAGAATTTTTATTTTGGTAATATGTTTCTGAACTATGTCTCTTATCCCACACAAAAAGAAACCCTATCTAGTCTAACTTAACTAACGTTATCATTATGGACATAGACGTGCAACAACCTATGAAATATAAATTGTTTAGCATATCCTCACAAATAGACCTACGTACACTGTATAGTTCCATTTAATGGCAACTACGTAGGCTTCTCTCCTAGCCATCACCATTGAATTGGCAGACGCTAGCTTAATTACTACCTTATCATGCTTTTAAAAAATTAATTACCCATATTACTTTTGCTTTTTCTTTGACCTATGGTTTTTAAAATTGTATAACCTTGGGGCTGCAGACCCATGTTATAGAGTTGACAAATGAGTCAAATTTTGATCCTTTTTCACAATTTCTCCAATTTTGATCAACATCCTACAAATTAAAAAAAATCAATAAATAAATTAACCAATTAAACACATAATTAGGGGCATAATTCATCAATTAATCAATCAAAATGCAATTAAATGAGTCTCTAACAATTCTCCCACACTTACGCATTTTCTTGTCCTTAAGCAAATTCATTCATCATCAATTTCATAAGAGGATATAAATATAAGAAAATTTATTCACATTTAACAACATCATTATTGAAAATATTTTCTTAATCCTTCAAAAATAATGACACATGAAAATGTTATATAATTAATTCATGACATTAAGACACAAATGCAATTAACTAATTTCATAATTTTTCAATATTCAACCTAAATCACAAAAATTAATTCCACATGTAAAAGACAATATACTAAGTTTAATATTATCTTTTCGACACTTCCACATCCTTTGGCTAATTTAAAGTCATAATTTAAATAAATATGTGAGCATCTAAGATTGGTTGAGAAGTCATTTAATCTTATGACTCAAAGGTGAACATTTGGTCACGAAAAACTCCCGGTTGAGTCACCTACTATCAACTGGCTATTAGTACCACTCAATAACTTCAGCCTTATAATTTTAAATATGGTTAAAATTCAGCGGAGTGAAAAATTGCTCATTTATTTCTTTTGATTTTAATTTTTTTTCTCTTTTTTAATTTTATTTTATGGGGTTGGTTCCTGTTCTTTTTCAAATTTTCTTCGAATGATAAAAATGTCTTAAAAGAAATAACAAAATTACTCAGTAGATTGCATTTTATAAGTGGAATATCCTTCTAATTATTAGGTATCATATTATCAAAATGATGAAATGAGGTAAAAGAATTTAATTTTTAATATGTTGAATTACGCATATAAAATTTGCAAGTATCAAAATAATTTAATTTAAGAGAAAACATAGACAATAATAAGTAGCAAAATCAAAAAAAATTTCCATCATTTATAGACTATGATGAAATGGGTGATAAATCCAATTACTTTTAAACAAACAAAACTTAAGTATATAACCAATATGAATCCTCCCCCACACTTAAACTAAACATTGTCCTCAATGTTTAATAAATAAATGGAAAAGTATAATGTAGGTAAGTAGGTGTTGAACTAAAGATGGTTCCACCTTATTTTGATAATGACAAAAACAACCTTTGTTACTAATGTATATGTTTTTAAGTGTGCTTGAAAGATAGGTTGGATAAAGTTCAAATTGATATATTAAAGAGTCTTGAAGAAGAAATTGAAGAATCATATGAATATTTTGGTTTATTTAGTGTAAACTTTGCTTGCTTTTATTTTAGTATTATCAAAAGGCTCTATTTAACTATTCATGCATATATAATTTTAGAATATGCATATAGATGCATAATCAAAAGGTATTATGTGTTTTAATATGATTACATGAGAGTAAATCTCTTGATATGTGTTTAAATTAATTAGGAAAATATATATAAGTTGTTAAAGAAAGTTAATACTTGTTTGGATGTGTTTGGAACTCGGAAAGTTCATTTACTATATAGAAATGTTTTAAGAATTATTCAGCTAAGTATGATAGGTAGATAGAATAGGATAAGTCAGTTGACCGAATGATCATGTCTGATCGACCGAATAAATAACAAGAGCTAATCGATCGATCAAATGAATGGATTGGTCGACCAAAGCATAGTGCGAAAGACCTATCAGTCGATTGAACAATGAGATCAGTCGATCAAATGTTGCGAAGGTTCTAGATTACACAAGGGATTGTAAAGTTATACAATGTGTTGAACCAAGGGAGGTTCCAATCTTGGTTTTGATGATAAAAAAACATGCTTAATCACTAATGGTTTGAGTTTATGATGTTAATCTTA
>JAOXYD010022300.1:0-14550 GCA_028565735.1 Pinacopodium congolense | reverse complement strand
TGATATTCCTAATATTTGAGTAGTCATGATATGCTTGCCTTATGATTATAAAGTTGTTAATTAAAGAATTAAATAAAAATTAGAAGGAGTTTGATATTTTATAATCATTGCTAGTTTTTTTTTTTTGTGGAAAAAATGTAAAGCATCGCTTAATTAAGGAATAAATCAAATAGAAGTCTTTAGAGCATCAAGAAACACGTAATGCTAAACACATCCATATAACAGAACATAGACAGAAAGAGGGAAACCTCATATTATGTTAAGGTAAGATATTCTAATTGGATGCAACCACAAAGAATAAGACTTCCAAATCAATCTTTTAGGTCAAGAAGGGTTTCAATCACTGGAATCAGTCAGAGTTCAAGAAGGCAAGCTCTAATTTGTTAGTAGGTGTACTACACTTCTCAATGATCTTCAAGGTTACTACATGCAGCCTGATCTTGTCCACAATTCCAGTGAGTAACCTATTAGGGCTATTATCCTTCTTGTCAAAGATTTTCTGGTTTCTTTCCCTGCATAGATGATAAACGGTATAATTTAAGGCAATTTTGAAGAATAATCTATCCCTATTTTAGTTAAAATGTAGATTAACACTCTAATTAATACAAGCAGTCCAATTATCGATCGAGTGATGAATATGTCAGACGGCTAAAACCCTTTGCCAAAATAGCGTAAAGACCGAGCAGCTAAAAAACAGGTGGTCAAGAGATTTATTCGTGGACTAGCATAGAGGACAAGAGACATGGATTTGTAAAAAAGAGTAAGTCTTTCTAACATGCTTAATTTTCCTTTGATTGTGAGCTGAGTGATAAAGGAAGATCGTGGATGAGCTTCCTTAAACTAGCTCAACCTCCACCAAGGGACTTTGGGACTAGGAGGTTGCAAATGATCTATGCTAGATTGGGTTATAAACATCCCAGTTGGGGTGTGAATCTAAATCTAACGATCCATGATTATTGGGATAGTAGAAATATCCTAAATGGTCTGAATTAGGGGTTATGAATTGTTGCCAATAAGATGAGTTCTGAGATTGTTTAATGCAACTTTAACTGTAGCATGACTAGGATGACTTGATGTAGAGGAGTTAGATCATCATTATTAAGCAAAGGATCTAAGGATAGCTAAGGGTCTTGCCAAAATCGATAGTCCTCACCATTACCTATGTTGCATTTGACCATAGTTCTCATAACTTCCCTTAGATTTAGAATGTGAGTCATGGTCTAGGAGGTAGAAACTTGAAGGGTTTGACTTATGAGAACAAACTTAATTAAATTAGAATTAATTAAGATGTTTCAGAAACTTGAGGGATCAAATATATGATATTTGGTTTTATTAAGATTAAATAATAATTATAATTAAAGTGAGATTGTAGTAATAATTATGTTTAATTTTAATAGTAAGAAAAATATTATTTTTTTCCAACATAATGTTACATAAGAGTGGCTATCACTTCTTATTTTCTTCTGCTCAAGTGTAATGTGTTTTTTAAAGTTGATATGTTGATATCATTAGAGGCTGAACACTTATGCAACTTAAGTGGTTTTTTAATTAGGATTTGGGAAGAACTATAGGCGTGGATCAAGCTTTACAATAAGGTACGAATTTAGATTCATACTTTATTATATTTATGATTTAATCTTGTTATTCTTTAAAGTGATTTTGTCTTTTAAGACATCAAGTTTTTTTCCTTTGATTATGTGTGTTATGATCTCATCTCAATTTCCTAACAGTGGTTATGTAACTTGATTAATTGTTGTTTGATTATTTTTTAACAAAATTCAAGAATTGAGAATTGAAAAATATTGAAAAATTATAACTAATATATTATGTTAAAACACCTTATCAAAACCAAATCTAGAATTTATTATAGAAATATATATGCCTTAGTATTATCCCTTTTTTTTAATTTTAGAAATTGTTCCTTGTGTCTATTGCCTTTTACTTTTTTTTTTATGAAAATTATTCCTGAAAATAATCATGTTCCCATATGGAATTTTATAAAAGGTTTTGAATTTCCTAAAAAGGGGATGAATATATTTTGGATTTCTGAAAAGAAATAATTCTATAGGTCTTATCCATTGTTTTAACTATTAATTAGTCTTCATTAGAGCATTTTGAAATTGGAAGCATTTTGGTTCCTAATATTTGCTTAGTTTTATGTTATACTACAAGTATACGAATTGTAATTTTGTAGTATAATTGATATCATTCCTATAGTGATTAGAATTAGTCACCTAACAACTTGAGATATACTTTGTTTAAGGCATAAAACATAATAGATGAAACTGAAACTAAACTAAACTAAACTAATTTAATAATTTAACAATTAAATATGCAGTATACTTGAGAAATCAATAATGAACATTAGGAATTACGTCTGTGTTTATTTTGCCTTCCTCTTACCTATTGATTCTATTATATTTGACATAAGATATTGATTACCATCTCTCGAAATCTAACAAAGTGTCCATAATTAAATTAGATATGGATTGAATTACAAACTCTTGATCTCTCAAAACCCTTCCTAACTATCTAGTAAGTTATGAAGCAATTGTAGAGGTAATTAATCAATTAATTAAGATCTCTCTTTAATTAAATAATAACTTGATGTTTATTAGTCTATTAGGATACTAACTCCTGTTGCACAACCTAACACTATTTTCCTAATCTAATCTCTTGATTTGAATAAAGGAATATTCATAAGCATCACAAGCATATGCACATTAAATCAATAAGGACAAAGCTTGACAAAATACTTTAAGAGAAATCTCTATAGAAAGTTTAACTATTTATAATGTAAATAATCCCCCATTATTCAAATTAATCATATAAAAAGGTATAATAGAAAAGAAATAATAAATTAGATGCAGCTTGATGATCCTTCTCTTCTAGCTCTTGTGAAAAAAATCTAGAAATTTGGGTTCAACTTAATGAACTCCTTGTCTGATCTTGTTCTCTCTTGTTAAAATCCATCAAAACCTTAAGTACTTACTAATAATTCTACTCTTAAATTTAACTTGTGACTAAGGCCAAAGGAATAATAAATTTGTTCACTTTACTTTAACTTTAAACATTTTCTGCCTACATCATTTCTTTCTAATTACTCCATTCCCATGAGAAGTTACTAAAGATGCCTCCTAAGTTCAATTTAATCACAGTCTGTCAAAAATAAGTTTCTTAAATGAAAGACTAGATACAATATCCTAGTTAGTTTGTAAATTCAATGGAAAGACACTCAAATGTATTCTTTACAAGATAACACTTCTTCATTACTTAAATAACCTTATTCCTAGTTGAACCAGTTCCTTTCAATTTCATGCTATCTATTGTAGAATAACATCAAATTGATGTGAAAATCCAAGAAGTTATTAAGAAAGGATAAAAAACAAGAGTAAAACAACGGTCTGTAAGAGACCCACATTTAACCCCTTCCAGCCTATGTTTAAGTTAGAATTCAGGGTTAAACGACAATAGTTAAGCAGCACCATTTAACTCTTCTTTAAGAGACGTTTAACTACCTGTTGAACTTTTTCCATTTAGATCTTGAGCTCCCATTGGCTACAACTTTTCCACTTGCATATTACTTGTTCCAGATATATAGAAAAGGTAGAGAACTCAAACTGAGAAATTATAACACGCAGAGAATTATGATTTAGTTCTAGCTTTTCATATTTCTCCCTTTAGATTAGGCTTTTCTTCTGTTTTATTTTTCTAGCTTTGTTCTTTCTATTTTCATATTTTTTAAGGAATCTTAGGCATTTGTAAACAATATTGAAGGTTGTCTATCATTTTAAATCTTCATATGATGCTTTGTAAACATTTAATCACTTTTTTTTACTCATTTGTTCATATATGTTCGAGAACATTTTCCATTATGATGAATATGATTTTTCCTACATATGTATGATGTTTTAGTATGATTTCTTGTTAGAGGTAGGCTCTTAAATTAATTGATTAACTTTCTAACACATGATTAGATGATAATTTTTTTATTGAGTTCTTAAAGCTTCTTTTAAGTTGGCCATTTAATACTAAGATCAAAGATGATTAAGTAAAGGAACAACCACTTAACTCATTGGAGAAGTCCATAGACAACATGATTTTAATCAATGAATGACCAAAATTTGATTAATCATGAGGGTACTAATCTTAAATGTGGATTTAGGATTAGAACTTCTTTAACTTTAAGCTTAATTCCTATTAGTTGATAAATGAACAAACTTTAATTTAGAATAATTAGAGATAAGGCATTGACCTAACCGTAGTAGTGTCTTGATTTAGTGAAGACCCTAGATTAGACATTCCAATCCATTTCATGACTCAATTAAGTCATTTAAGGTCTAATCCTTAACTAAATATCTAATTTGGCAATCTTTAAGCAATTTAAATTCCATCGCAATGTTTGGAAGTTTTTAGAATAATTTAGTAGATATAACCTTTTAGTTTAGTAATCTCAAGCCTCTTTAGATAATTGTAATCCATGAGACCTCATAGTCACACTTTCCTTGTGGGTTTGACATTTTAGAGTCATAAAAATACCTCACTTTATTACTTTTTCACTAGTATACTTGTCTTGTTTGTTGCACTTCATGTCATTTAAACCAACCAAAAAAAGTCATGTCAATATTTGTTCACTTAGAAATTGTCATGAGAGTTAATAATTTAGTTTTAGGAAAGTCAGATATCTTATGTGTAATGCCATAATCTAACATGTAGGCTTTACCTCTCAAACGAAACCAAAAAGTATCCAAAATTTTTGCATCATATAGGAGGGTCGTCAAAAATTTAAGAGTCAAATAATAATTTATTGCAAAGTCACAATGAAGAAAGGTTTCCTAGCAAATTTTCACTGCCAAACTTTCTAGTTTATCCTTTAACTATAATTTGACCTAGAGTTCAAAATTAAAATATCTAAGGGTAATCAAGGGCTTAGATTTAACATTTAGGAAGGTGTTACCTTCCTCTTATGTGAAGATAAGGAATAGAGCCCCAATTTCTGCTACTATATCCCCTAGTCCATGCCCCAAAACTTTTTTCTTTCCTTTTTCGATAGGTTTTCTAGTAGTTTGCTTGGTCTTGGATACCATTGATGAGTTGTCGCAAACTATCAAATAATAAACCTAACTTAACCTAAATATGTGGGTAGGGTGAGTTAAGGTTGAATCCATAAGGAATTGGTTGTATTTCTAAGCTATTCCTAAGGTGGCAGTAAAAGAAAAAAATCAAAAACAAAATAAAAACAACCATTAAATGGGAAGAAATTAAAACTAAACACAAAGAAAATTAAACAACATAAAAAAAACAAAAACAGGTAAAAGAAATAAATAGACGTTAATAAAAGAAAGATGGGCAGAAGATATATCCAAGATTTTAGAGTTATAATTGATCCTCAAAATAAATATATTGAGATTAGTCTAGCATATTTATAGGTTTGAACAAGCTCTAAAACCCTCAACTCCTCCAATTATAGACAAATCCGGTATGATAGAAAACTTACATCTCTAAATTTAATGGCATGACAACATTAACACATTAGGGAACATCTAACCTAAACAATATTCATACAAGCTCGAACTATATAACTTAGAGAATTGGAATTTTAGGCTAAGTTGATTAAGTTCACTGACAAATTCAATTAGCTTATTGTTACTTATGGAAATTACTAAGATAATTACATATCATAAGTTCATTCCTAGCAATTGAACTAGAAATTATACCTAGGATGGAAAATTCTAAGAATTCATTCCTAATTCATGTCGTTTATCTGGAATTCCAATCCAGCCTTAACCTAAATTACAATAACAAATTAATTACTAATCAATTCTCTCAATTATTTATCCAAAATTCCATCAAGATCTTCCAACTCAAACATATCCTAAGCTAACATTACGAAAATAATTAAAAATAATAATAAACTAATGGTAAACATAATAAAAATACAAATAAGGGCTAGAAAATAAAAGCAAACACAACTATATCAATAAAAACCAAAGATTCCATACAATATTTAAACAAAACTTAACTAAATACAACAAAAATGGCAAAATAGCAAAAATCTACTAAGAAAAACAAATATTAAAGGATTAAAATAAGAAATCATTCTTTTATTTGCTATCTTTTTCTTTTTTTCTTCTCCCAAAGTTGAGATAATCTTTAGATTTTATTCCATATTTCATCCAAAAAGGGTAATTTATTCATTAAAGATAATATAACACAAATTAAACAATTTTAAACAAAAAATAGGAATGAAATTACCTAAATTTGTGTATAAATATATAATAAAATTCATTCCTATAATCCATAGAGGTGGAAACTTGAAAAATAAATGAGTGATAGAGACATATGAAACTAGAAAGAGAAAGGGTGGAAAGAGATGGAAAGCTTATGATTTTACGCATTTAATGTGAGAAATATCAAGAGAATTATGGAATAATGAAAAAAAGGGAATAAAACACAATATTAAGGTGTAAAAACAAAGTATTTAGGGAGGTTAGGTGGCAAGGGGTGATTTTTAGAGAGAAAGATGAAAAAGATAGAAGAAGATGATGAAAAGGAGAGATAAAAGTAGAGTTTTAAATAAAAAAATTGTGAAGGTCGTGGGCACTGCCATGTTCATGGGAATCCCATGATTGTGGGATGGTTGTGTGATAATTCTTCCATAATCATAGGAATGGCATGTATGATTGTGGGATAATTCTGCCTATAAGCAACCATCATGGCCTTAATTGATCAACTAACATCATGAAATCTAAAAGAAAAACACTTAAAGATAACTACAAACATCAAATTGCAACAAACAAGCATATGAACTTATAAACAAAAACAAACTAAGAGCATGACATGCTAAGTTTAAGGTCACTAGCTTGACCATACTCAATTTTATCATGAAGAAACAAGAGAAAGGAAATAGATCCCTTTCCTTTCTTGTGAGAACACCCCAAAATGAGGCTTATGTCTATAGCCATTAACCTTGAACATCTTTCCTTTTTCATTCTTTAGTATTTATTTTATAGTTTTATATTTCTATTTTTATATTAATTTAGATATATTTTTCTTAGATATATTTTTCTCGGATATAAATTTCTATTTCTATTTCTATATAGATTATTGAACTTTTGAAGCAATAACACCCATTGTATAAGCCTTAGCTTTGCATCCTTTTTGTTAAAAAGATATCACAATGCTGTATGATCTATAAACTTAGTAACTTTTGAGCCTAAAAAGTAATAACGAAACTTATCACATGTGAATACCATTACTAACAACTCTTTTTTGAATGTAGTATAATTCAATTGTTCCCCAGCTAAGGTCTTGATTGCATAGTAAAATGCGTGTAATTTCTTATCCTTACACTATCCTAAAATGCATCTTATTGCTTTATCGCTAATGTCACACATGATTTCAAATGGAAAAGACCAATTTGGTGATGTAAAAATAGGTGTAGACATGAGTGCCTTCTTTAAGCTATCAAAGCATGCAAATAGTTACTATCAAAATGAAAAGACACATCTTTAGTTAATAAATTTGTATTAGGTTCAGCAATAATCCCTTATAAACTGTTGGTAAAACCCTACATGTCTAGAAAATGTTAAGGCTTCTTTGATATTACTAGGTAGTGGGAGTTTCTCAATAACTTTAGTTTTAGATTATCCAATTTTATTCCCTTGTAAGATATCTCATGTCCCATAATTATCCCCTCGTGCACCATGAAGTTATATTCATCCCAATTAAGGACCAAGTGCAACTCCTCACACCATTGAAGGACTCTATCTAGGTTTATTAAGCAATGATCAAAAGAGTCTCCAAAGATCGAGAAATCATCCATGATAATACTTCCATTATGTCCTTAATCATGTCTACAAATATGGCCATCATACACCTTTGAAAAGTGGTTGGTATATTGCAAAGCCTAAAAGGTATCCTTTTATAGGCAAATGTTCCATAAGGTTATATCTACAAGATCTTCTCTTGATCTTGTAGATAGATTAAAATTTGATTATAGCTCGAATATCCATCAAATAAATATAAAAAATATGTCTAGCTAGTATCTTAATCATTTAGTCTATAAAAGGTCAGGGAAAATGGTCTTTCTTAGTTTCCAAGTGGAGCTTCCTATAATTAATGTAAACTCTCCTACCTATGATTGTTCTTATGGAAATCATCTAGCCTTTTTCATTTTCCATCACTATTATGTCTCCTTTCATCAATAAAAATTGTACTAGATTTGCCCACTCATAATTTGAAATTGCATAAATAAGTCTAGTACCTAAAAGTTTCACCACCTCCTTCTTAATGATCTCTTGCATATTAGGATTAAGTTTCTTTGATGTTCTCTCACTTTATTACAACCTTCATTAATGTTAATCCTATGCATCACCATATTAGAGATAGTTTCTCTTATATTTGAAAATTTTCATCCTATGGCTCTCATTCTCCTTTAATCTCTACTACCTTTCATTCTTACTCTAAATTCAGTTGGTTGGATATGATGATTGGTAATCTATGGTCCTTAATTTAGAAAGTGTACCTAAGGTGTGAAGGTAAGTGTTTTAATTCCAAAGTAGGTGGTCTCTTAATTAAAGTTAGAATGGGTGGGTGCTTCAATTCTTAATAAAGGTTCCTTTTTTCTCTTCTTACCTAACTCCTTTTTCCTCTATATTATCATCATCACTCACCTTCAGATCTTCCTTAAAGTGTTGCTATTGGTACTTCACACATTCATCCATTATATTTATCTTCATGCAAGCACTTCCCTCAACTAGGTTTTTTCAGGATTTGCTAATGCTGAACTCCACTTTCTCATCACTGATCCAAAGAACTAGCTTCCCTTCATGTACATCCACTAATGCTTTTTCCATGTTCATAAATACTTTCTTAAGGATTAATGAACAGTTGTGATCTTCCTCGAAGTCTAGCACAACAAAGTCTACAAGGATGATGAAGTTGTCTACTTTCACTAATACATCTTTCACCACTCTAAATGGTTTCTTTATTAATTAGTTCACCAATTGGATGAGCATAGAAGTTGGCTTCATGTTGCTTAGCCCCAATTTCTTAAAAATGGACAAAGGCACCAAATTAATGCTAGCCCCTAAATAATATAAGAATTTTAAAAAATTCAAGATTACCAGTTGCACAAAGGATAGTAAAGCTACCTAGATCTTGTAATTTCTAAGGCCTATTGTTATTAATGATGGACTTATAACTCTTCCTTAAAGACACCATTTAGTTGTTGTCCTAAGTCTAATTGATGGTTACTATATCATTGAGGAGTTTTTCATATATGGGAATGTTCTATAAAGACTTTCATAAATGACAAGTTGATTTTAAATTTCTTCAACTTCTCTAGAAAAATTTAAAATTGTGTATTCATTTGATTCTTTTTTAACCTTTTTGAAAATGGGATTTTTGGAGGGTTGGGTGGTGGTTGCATATAAGGCCTCTCCTCCTCTTTCTCTTAGCTTCCTTTCCTAGGGGTTTTAGCCTTCTTTATTGGCTCCTTTAGTTCCTTCCAGCTTTAAAGTGTAATCGCCTTCAATTGCTTCCTTGGATTAGCTTATGTGTTACTTGGGAGACTCCTCACACTTCTTATTGATAATGAATTAGAAATCTACTCATCTTATCTCCCTCTCTTACTCAATAATATTTGAAATCTCTGTGTTAATTAGCTTACATGAAGGCCACGTGATCCATGATGAGCTCGTCGCCAACTATCAAATAATAAATTTCTAACTATCCAAACTATGCAGTAATGGTGATCTAGGGTCAAACCACAGAGAGATGGAATGCAAATGTTATTTCAATTGCTGCAGCAAAGAGAAAATTAAACACCCTGAATAGATGAAAGCAAGATAAACTAAGATGCAAAAGACACAAGCAAAGAGATAAACACTAAACAAATTTATACAAGACTAATATCAATAGCAAAGAAATGGGTTGGAGATATCTTTAGGATGTCGGGATGATCATTGATCCTACAGGCTAGAATAAGCTCTCAAGCCTTTAGTTCCTCTAAATTAGTCAAGTCTAAAAAGCTCTAAAAATGCCCATATCCCTATCTATAACCTAGAACAAGCTCTTTAGATTTAATAGTGAAGACACTTTAATTATTAAGGAACGACTAACTAAGGCCACTAACTCGCAAGCTCGGAAAGTGTAACCTAAAGGTATGGAACCCTAGGTTAGTTGATTAAGTATCCTGACAAATTCAATTAGCCTATTGCTACTTTGGGGAATAGCTATGGACTATTACATATCATATGCTCAATCTTAGCTTTTTGATTAAGAAATTACCTAAGGGTGATCATGCTTAGAGATAACTCCTAATTAATGACATTTAACCTAAGTTCCAAACCAACCTAGACAAACAAGTATCTAATTAAGCATAAATTTAACATTATTCTCACAATTTTCATCCTTTCATCTTTCTAATATGACAATTTAACATGATTAAGCTACCTAAAAAAAAGATTGAATGAATGTCAATTATGCTTAAGTAATTAAAACAAAAGCTAGAAAATTTAAAACACTTATTGAAAAACAAAATTGAACACTTAAACTAACATAAACTTAAGTTAAATAAGGTATTAAGTGATTTGCTAAAACCTAATTAAATCAAGTTCAAATTAATATTCTAGCTAAAAATTCCAGCACCTATTACTTGAACAAAAACGAAAATTACTTGAATTAAAACCTAAAAACAAGTACCAATTGTTGGTTATCAAGCATCCATGAACTAAGAACACTATGAATAAACAAAACTTCGTGGAATAACACTTAATCCAATCTGAATTTTAATCAAAACCAATCTGGAAAATATTGAAATCTAAAGCTTAAACAAGAAAGATAAAATCTGGAAAATTGATAACTAATCTAAGAAATCAAAATCAACTCTTTATCTAATGAAAACCTAAGCTACTTCAATTAATAAACAATTATCTAGAACTTAATTATCTAAAACTCAATTTATCACTTCATAAAAAATTCCAAATTTAAAAATTAAACAAAAACTGAAATCTAAATGGATTAAAACTTAAGAGCAGGTATAGAAATTAACTACTAAACATAGGTGAACCAAATACTCAAATGGTAATTGAAACTGTATTGAATAAAACTTTAAACAACTTAATATTTGATCAAGATAAATTTGAAATTGTCATTAACATTTTAAAACCAAACAATGTTCAAAATTTGAATAATAGAGTAGTAAATAGATTAAACCAAACAAGATAATTGACCTCAGTAAGACAAAGGTTCGGCTAAGGCAAGGAAATACATTCGGCTATGGAAAATAAAGCAACAAAACCTTGTCTAAACTACCAAGAATTCATTCATCTAAATGTCAAACAATCAAAATCACAACAACATGTTAATCTATGATAAAATTCAAAAGCTAAAACGGCAAATTGAAAAACCAAAGGAAAAAGGAATTCAAGAATGTAGTATAGCCGTTATTGTTAACTGGGATGAGAGCTCTCCATTCATCCATGCATTTGGCTCCACCAATGGATGAATGGTCTCCAAGCTGAAATTTTTGACAAGAATTACAACAAGAGAGACGTCTCTCCACTCTTCATGCAAGGCTTGGTCCCATATGTGGAGCAGAAGACAAAACAGCCCACACTTGGATGAGCTTCTCCTTATTTTGGTGTGTAGCCATCGCTCCCCTCTTCCCAAAACCCATCCTTTTTGTTGTCTTTTTGTGTTTTTAAGTGTGCAGCTGCCAACCCACCTCATCTAACTTGTCTCTAGGTCTTTTTTTAATTGAAAAACCATGCATGGACGTCCTCCACCATTTTGATGCATGGATGTCGTTTAACTTAAGGTGTTGCCGTTTTATTTTATAGTTTCGACCTTTAATCTCCGTTTCTACCATAACTCCTCCTACGCATCTCCAATTGACCTGAAATTTTGTGTGTAGGTTCCTCACATGATGACCTTGCTCTTCATAAAATTAGAGATTAATCAGAGCTCTGAAAGTGCTCGTAATGCATCCCCAAATCACCTGCACATAATCTGGAATTCAACCAATGTTGTCTTGATCTTTTCTTTGTAAACGTTTCATGGCTAGTCATATGGCCTTGAAATTTGGTGTGAAACCTCATATAATGATGTTCTAGATACTAAAGTTGGTTCCACACCAATTCTAGTTCTAAATTTTGCTTAAAACATGGCCCTTTCAACTTGTATCCGTGCCTTAACGTCAAACCTTCATATAAACGAAAAAGGAACAAAAATTAAGCATTTAAATAACAAAATAGGTATGAAATGGCGATGTAACATATGTAGAAGTACTATAATATTCGTCCCTATCAATATGGTTACATATGGGCTGTTTTTGAATTTAGGACAGGAAGTGTTTTTGACAAATAAAAGGTATAATTATGTGTAAATTAAATGAAAAAAACTCACTTCATTGGCGGCACACCAATAAAAATGTTGAAGTGTATAAATGGTGCTAGTAGCCATTTGTGATTCTAGGCTACCTAAGTAATAAGAAGCATTATGCAATTTAAATGAGAAAAAACTCACTTCACCAGCTTTATACTAATGAAAAGATTGAAATGCATGAATGGAGCTAGTAGCCATTTGAAATTATGAGCTAGCTGAGTAACCGAGGGTATTCATGAAACAATGCTCACCTTCGCATCAAGAGGCTAGATGAAATTAAAAATAAGCTAAAAATGGAAACTGAGTTAAGTAACTAGGGACATTCAAGATAAAATGTTTTCCCTCATGTCAAAAGATAAGACAAATCCCAAAAAGTTGCTTAAAAATAAAAAAGAATGAGCTATACTTTGGATATGTGATTTCTGTGAATAAGTTTATATAATGATTTAGATGAAGCTTCATAGATGTTTATTGTTATGCACTGAAGGTTACCTATTTACTAATAGTGTGTTATGTATGTTAACCAAGTTTTTGTAATTATGGAATTGTGATTTGCAATCAAATCCAAAACTTTGTTTAAAATTTGATTATGCTAAAATAATTCTTGACTCTTGTCGAATTTTGTTTAAATGGATGTTTAGGCATTACTCGAAGATAAGCAATAGTTTAAGTTTGGGGGGTATTTGATAGTGCATAAAAAAAGCATATTTTATGCCTAATTTATTGCTTGTTAGGAGAATTTTTTTATATAATTTCATGTGATTATCATGCAATTCTAGTTAAAATTTTTGAATAAGATGTTACTCACATAATTTTTATGTTTTTATCACTTTTCATTAGATTTTGGAGAACAATATGCTTTTGGGATTGTAAATATTGTGTATTTAATTTGGCATTCAAGAACATCAAGTAAGGGACATACAAACCAAATTGAAGGTTATATGAGAAGCTAAGAAGAATACTTTAAGAGAAGAATGAGACAAGTTCAAACAAGTACCTGTTTTCGTACAAGTGACTTATGTAAGATATTATATGCACTTCTAGAGTTAAGATTATTATGTGGCTAATTAGATGAAATAACATCATTTGAGGAAGCTTCATATCAACATGGCCAAAGGATAAGCGGAGAAGAAGATACAAGGCAGGTCATGCCCATTGGGTAGAGATTCCTATAGCTTGAGCCACGATGGGGTTTCTTGAAAAACATGCCCTTTGCCCTAGTTTTATGAATTTAAGGTCTTGGAAGCCTAACAAGCCATAAGGCAACCATAACTCCCGATAGGAAAAATCTGACGCTCTTTCAAAAGGTTTTCATGCAAATTTGAATGAGAACAAAGGATCTAAACACATCAAATTGAAGATTAAGAACATGTTTAGAACAAATAAATTCCACAAAATTTTGTAGAATTCATGAGATGCATATTAGCTATTTTTATGTATAATGTACATGTTATAGGAAAATGTACATATTTTAAGCACATAAAGTGCATAATATGTGTTTGGTAATGTATTTTATGCGTTCATCCCTATACATGCATAACTGTCCCATAATGCATGATTGCATTAATTTAGGGGAAGCATTGAATACATTGGTATTTTTTTAAGATACATGAATTAAGGGTAGTAAGTTTTAGGAATCAGTTACAATTGGTCAATATCTTTTTTAAACAAATGTGTGAGGATATATTGTGTACAATAAGGAGAGAATTGGGTATGATTGATGGTGCATCTCTTTAATTGTTATGTGTTATGAATGTTTTGCCCCTCATAATATAGGTTCTCATGTATCTTATCTTTTGTTCTTTTTCATAATGTCAAAAAGGGGGAGAAATGTAAAATGTATGTGATATTTAAAAGCTTATTATTTATGGAATGCATATATTGAGGGAGAGCTTTACAAAATTGATGCATGAATTAAGGGGGAGCATTATTAGTAGTTTTTGGCATGATTGAAGATATATTCTATGAATTTTCCATCTTGAAATGTTTTTTTATTCCTTATATGATATCACATGTTTTGTCATCATCAAAAAGGGAGAGATTGTTGAACCAAAGGAGGTTTCAATCTTAGTTTTGATTATAATAGAACATCATTATTACTAATGATTTGAGTTTGCATTGTGAAAGTCAAAGATAGGTTTATTTCAAGATGACTCCATG
>JAOXYD010022280.1:0-14550 GCA_028565735.1 Pinacopodium congolense | reverse complement strand
GTTTAAAGTGTTTTAATTCCGCAAAAGTTTTTAAACACCCAATTCACCCCCCCTCTTGGGTGCCATAGGGCTAACATTTACATAATAGACATTTTAAACATATGAATGACTTAAAAAAATGTTAAATGATTAAATTAAATATTTTTTAAAATATCAGAAGGTAAAATACATCTTTTAACTTTTCTTTTATTCTTTATTAGTTTCTTTTTAAAGATTTTTTATTCATCATAAATTCAATATAATAATAGTAAAAATAAAAGATAGGATTGTGATTCCTAAAAATTAAAGAAATTCGTAGAAGCCATTGGTTTCAATTTGTCTAGCAACTTTCTCCAATTAATTACTAAAGATTTTTTTTGTTATAAAGTCTAAGGATTTATACCTCTTTTTACTTGTAAATTGTGTAAAAGAAAAGCTTTTAATCACCACTCCAATATTATGTTCAAAGTGGATTTCCCTTATATGTACAAGCAAACTTTGGCTAGACAATTAGCATATTTATTCCAAAGTTAATTTTTAATTAACCTATATAGCTTTACTTTCTATAAATATAATCTTTAAGAATATATTTATTTGATGCATATAAATGTAACAAATATTGTAATTTCTTTCATTAATCATATGAGTGTTGCTCTTCTGATCATTAGGAGTAGATACTCGACTTCTTTCAATATACTAACATATAATTATATCGATGTATTTAAATATCTACATCTATATATGAGTATAACTAAAAATAATCGGTTCATAGTAACTTCACCTAAGACTTTGATTTAAGGTTTTTTTAAAACTTCTTCTAAGATAACTATGCACAAATATTAAATTAATCAAATGAAGAACATTAGATTTTATTATGAAAAATATTTAACATTTAAATATAGACAAAATAATTCACTATTTTAATCCATTTACAAAATTAATTTATAATAGACATTAAGTTACTTTAATTCAATTAAACAAGAACCTACTGTAGATTTAGGATAAACTATCCCAACGCCCAAACATTACTCTTCTTCTCCTTTGGAAACCTTAGGAACAAACCCTAGCCACCTCTCATCCTATTCTACTACCGCCATCTCCTTTTGCCACAACTGCCATCACCACTCCACCAGTTAGCACCGTCAACTACATTAACGAGGAGAGCAGCAAGGCATCGACGATAACCACTGGCCAAAAAGCTGCCTAGTCTTCACCATCATCACCAGTCACGTCTATAAGTGCTACCTTCAACAGCCACTAGTGGGTTGAAGGAGGGGAATATGTTAGCTTAGAGAGAGGCCGCCATTGTTGAGCAATAAGAGAACTACTAGAGTTGCAAAGAAGAAGCATGAAAAATAAAAAGGAGTTAGGAATTAGATAAAAAGTAAAGGGGATTTAAAGAAAATCACATAGTTTTTGAAGATTACGACTATTTCATTTTATCTATATCAAGTCCATGAATATGATGTCATTTTATATCATGCTTACATGTTTTTTTGGGCTAGGCTTCTGTTAACAAACCTAATAGAAGGACTACCTTTGATTCAATCTTATAAATATAGGACTTCAATAAGAAATCTCAAAAGTATAGGACTCAATTAAAAAAATGATGAATCGTTTAGGACTACAAATATGGTTATTCCTTTCTATTTAAGATATATAAGAAGATGTGTCCAAGGTATTATGGTTGTTAATGAGTTTCACGATTATTAATTGAAGTTTTTTTTTAATGGACATACGACCCTTCAATTGTATTAATTCAAGGAACACCTGAAGCAACTGGGAAAACATTCAAAAACCCTATAAGAAGAAGTTTGATTATGATGCAGCGCTAGAAAAACAAGGATTACGAGATCATTGGCACCCTACAACGAAGCTATTGATGTTTATGCTATATTGTCGGTGATGTTTATGCTAATCACCATTATGGAAGAAATATTTAGTGGTTTAAGTCATGCCTGTGATGTAAACCATGAAACACACTAGATAGATAAGGGAATATACCATAACTTAAGTCATATGTTTTAGACAAGTCGTGGAATCCATTAAATGCATTTTAGGACTACAACGACCCATTATAACACTGTCACTATAGTCACTCGACAACTGTTGTTGATGTTCATTCAATCATTTTTCTATTTAGGAAAATTATATTTTAAGTTTATTATCTTATTTAGGAGAGATAAAGACATTTTTATCTTTCTTATTAGGTTTTAGGAGTTGTAATACATATAAATATTTGCTTTTATATTCTAAAAGGAAAATTTTCTCAATTATTAAATCAATTTCATTTCTTTAAAAAGGTTTTGTATAGCCTTTGAGATTCCTTACAAATCTTTGATTAGATTTGTATTCTAATTATTGCATGTGTATGATAATAAAGGTAAATCAATTAGTGAAACAAAGAAGACAACTGAGGCTCATTTATTGACAATGAAAGGAGAAGATGAGATAATATAAGGAGATTATGGGATCTATAGATTTAACAACCTACTCAAGAAGTATGTCTCAATGTAAGAAACATGAAAAGGAAGTAAATCCTAGGGAGGATGACTAATCAAATATTGTTAGACTCATGAATACGATCTTTATTAGTGAAGGCAATTATGATGAGATTAAGGAGAATTATGTATTCCCTAATAGCGGTGAAAGAACTATTTCTTAAATGAAGATTAAGCAAGGGAGTAAAAGGGAAACGTTTCACATCGCGGACCTAGCACTCTTTATTAAAGCATAGGGTTTATTAAAAGTTTCCAAGGACCAAAAATTGACTAAGAAAATTGCTAATGTGGTAGCATTGAAGATAAAGAATCGATCTAGGTATTTGATAGGTAAAAGAAAAAAAGACAAAATCATTTCTAGTTTAGTCTAAGAGAATAAGACCAGTAAGCAATAGAAATTGAAGGATGCTAAATGTCTTTTTAGTTATAATGAAGTGTCAATAAAGAGTGCGTCACACGAATATCCAAACTCAAAAGATCTTATGATTGTGAGCAAGAGCATGATAAATATGGAGAATACTGAATATCAAGATTGAGTATAAACCTACAGTATTATGTAAAGGTCTAAGAGAGTTTTTTTTTATCTAAACAAGTTAACTAAGTCTTAGTAATAGAAGGAGAATTCTTTGATAGAAGTTTCTATTTTGATTTATCAAAAGTTAGGTGGTAGTCTAGAAGGTCTCGATCAAGGATTAGGTTAGATCAAATAGGCTATAAAAAAAGAAAAAAATTTGAAGCATTAGGGAATAAATTAGGTGTTCATATTAAAATAGCTTGTGGCCTTAAGAAATGATATGTGAGTGCAAGAATAAACATTGACCATGAAGACTCCATTCTATAAAAAGTGCCAACTCATATGTTATTCCCCCTGTGAATTAGAGACAGAGGATGGTGTGGGAATTGTAAGAATCACCAATGAGAGTTGTGGTGTGTTTCATAAAGAGATGGATATTGTTCATAAAGGTAGAGACAACGAATCTCCCTTTCCTTAATAAGTAATTAAAAGGTTAGGTCATTCTCCACAAAAAGCAATTATTGTGTCTTATATTATTAATTTAGAAAAATATGAAGAAACCTTTGTTCGAGAAGAAATTAACTGGAAAATTTTAATGTGGTTAACTAAAAAAGATCTATTAAACATGGGTGTTATTCCACTTAGCCCTCAAAGAAGATTATGCAATCTATAAATTATAAATTAACATAAATTTCGGTTAATGCATACCTATGAAATAGAGGTTCATGTGGAGGATTTTGAAATTTTGGTTAATGGATAGGTATAAAAATATAATGTCATTTATAAATAAGATGCTTGTTGAGAATCATTAAAGATGCAATAAAGGTTCATGAAGAATATTTTATCCTAGGAAATTGATTATAGAGTAGGGACAAGTGGTGGACTAAATTTATATTGTTTGTCACAGTGAATTATGAGAAATTATTAGAGAGAAAAATGAAGAAATAGAAGAGGTCTTTTTAAACCTGCATCCTAGGAGTTCATTTAGTGAAGTTTCTTTCCTTTATGACAAACCCCAACCTTAACAGTCTGATCTAAAGGTTTATACAGAGTCTTAAGATTTTGATAACCCATCATTTGTGGAGACTATAGAGGCACATTTCTCTAATGGAAGGATTATATTAAATAATTTCCTTGAAGGAAATGGTTCTATTTAATGAAATCAATTAATAGAATTATAAGTCACCATTTTCATAGAGAATTGTGAGACATATCTAACAATAAGGCTAGATTGTGTGATGAATGATGGCGATTTTATTCCAACTCTAGCAAATAATTATGTGGGTGATATTCTTTGTTCTACCAACACAAAGAGAGAATCTAGTCTCTTGAAGAGGTTTTTAGATAATGAAATGAATCCCAATACCAAGAATTATGATTTTTGAACACCACTTCAAATATCAGCCTTAAAAGGATTACACTTTTTTGCTAAATTACATACACAATTAGCAATAAATATTTTTTACAAAGGACAAACGAGGAAATAATATACTAGAAAAAGTTAGTGTATAAGGGGATAAGAGTTTGATAAATTTACTTAGAGTCATCAAAACTTCTCAGTTTGCCAATTAAGCTACTCATCTTGGATAATTACAATATGAAATGTAATAAAAGCAGAGATGTCCAATGATTTCGCTCCACCCTGGAGATATAAACCAAAGGAGAAGAAGGGAATTATTGTATAGGTTCCCCAAGCCATTAAAGAACATGTCTAAGAAGCTACGTGTTCAAATGCAGGAATAGGAGTGGCTATGTTTTGTCTAAAAATGGGGATCGAATTCTCAATGTGAGCATAATTGTTGATAGCCAAAGCTTATTATAGGTTAAAGAGTCACACCATAAATTTAAGATTGGATATCTTTAATATAACTTGAGGTCGAGTTCTTTATAAGTGGAGGGGACACCCGTGATGCAAATTGTGAACATTCCATATAGACGAGGGAAGATATCACAACTTAAATCATACTCATGGAACAAGCCATGGAATCCACTAGATGAATTTTGGGACTATAATGACCCCTTATAACGGTGCTGTTATAGTCACCCAACAATTGCTTTTAATGTTCGATCAATTGTTTTTCTTCTTAGAAAAATTATATTTTAAGTGTTTTATCTTATTTAAGATAGTTAAAGACTTTTTTTATCTTTCTTATTAGGTTTTGGGAGCTGTAATACATATAAATAGTTATTTTGTATTCTTAAAAGAACTTTTTACTAATTATTAAATCAATTTGATTATTTTAAAAATGTTTTGCATAACTTTTTATATTCCTTATAAATTTTGGATTAAATTTATGTTTTTTTTCAACTCTTAGATTAGAATAACATGTTTTCATGCTACATCAGTTTGCTTGGGTTGGTCCCAAACTAAAATCCTTTATCAACTTAGTTAATCGCGACGAGTAGCAAAACCTATTCCATTAAGTCTTGAAATAGGTTAGCTAATCAAAGAGAAGATTGGTTAGCTTACAACCAAATGAGAAGTGTAGAGTAATATTGATGTTGAAGTCTTAGATAAAATTGCTCCCCTAAGTCTTTAAAGAATGAAGAGTATCACTAGCTTATGAGGATTCTAGTCTCCCAAGACATTCTCCTGTAATGCTATATTACACTCTTCATTATAGGGATTAGAATTAGTTTTGAAGATTTTTACACAAAAATGTATATATACACTATTTTGTTCTATTCCTTTTATATAGGCAATAATAGCCTGAATGTATATAGCTTGGATGGGATTTAGTTCTTGTCTAAATTTTTCTTATTTACATTTTATCAATAGCTATAGAGCCTAGCATATTTAATTTGTAGGAATGGTCATAACTAAGACTTAGTATTGTTAGCAATCAATAAAATAAGTTCTAATGCAATAGAATAACATACTGTTAGTGAATAAAAAGCAATCATTATTAGAAGATGAAAACTTCAAATTCCACTTTGGTCCTCTATTTTAAGGACACCATCTCTAGGAAATGAGCTGATAACTAGGAAGGAGCCACTTGCTTGCAAGCTTTTTCAAGTAGTTATAAATGGTTAAGTTAACAATTTGTATGATCAACATACCTAAGCTCTAACATGCTCAACCTTTATAGAAATGCATGTCAACAGATATCAGACCTCTTCCTTAATTTATCATCTTAGGAAGTTGAAATCAACATATAAGAGTATATGAGACTTTAATAAATTATCGTGTTTTGAAAACTCCAACATTTAATTCCTTGCAATAGTTTAATCTAAAGGAAAAAAATTTACTAATTCAATCCGTCATAACATGACAAACTTTGAACTTTGAAGACACTATAAAATATTAAGAACAACCAACCAAAGTCCCAGTTTTCATTTGGAAATAACTCAAACAAACAATTTGTCAAATCCTTGTGCAACATCAAAAATTGACTTAGTAGAGCCAGATACATCAAATACCCAAGATATATAGTTATTTGAATCCTACAAAATAAAGAAAAATATAAATATTACACTTATGTTAAAATTTGGGGCATTGTCACATATCCACCTCTTGCGAGAAATAATGAATCTTGAGGACAAAGCTCTTATCCTAATACATAAAAGTTGTTTAACAAAATTTTTTTACAGTAATAAACCTTCAACTCATTTTCCATGACTAAATACCTACAAGAGATCTACAATTTGAATGCTCATTATTAAGTTATATAATAATAACATTGTTAACAAAATAATTACAATATTAATTTTTATATTAACTCATTGATAAAAATATTGACCAATGCTAGGCTTAGTATTTGATATCCATAGCTTCGTTTTCTCATTACAAGATGGGCAATCAATATAAGGAATCTAATAAATAAATAAAAATTATGATAACCCATATAAATGCAATATAATCTACATAACCATTATTATAATAATAATAATTACAAAAATTATTTTGCCATTGAACATAATGTCTTTTCTTGGCAGAATTGGAAATGTATCATTTCAGCTTATACTAAATTATCAAAAGGGCAATAAACAACATTTCTAAATCCATTAGTGACACCTTTATACACTTCTCATGTCAAGTATATACCACGTATATTATACCACGTGTATAAGTCATAAAAGTTGCATATATTTTATTTCCATCCATACCATAGGCAATAAAAGCAATAAAACAAAGGAGAATATGAGATTGACTTTAAACAACATTCTTTATGCTATTTCACTCACATACTAACCCTGAAATCGTTAAACACATTACATGCAAATGACCGAATTCCTTGATTAATGATTGTTATAGGAGAAAATCTGACTTACAATTAAACTAGTTAAGTCCAAATGTTTTTTCCTTATTGATTAGCATCATTCTAGTCACTATAAGAGATTTTTCTTTGAAGAAATTAGCAAATCCACCAAAATAGAAAATAAATGCATGCATATAGTAGATATAGTGTTAAGAGGGTAACAATAGGGCACATAAATTAAAATGCAAAGGACTCCTTATTATTCATTAGGTAAAACAAATAACAACTTCAAATAATCATAAAATATTCAACTTACACATTTCTAATATCAAAGTTCTAGAAGACACTTTTTTTAGGATATGATACACAATGTTTCTAATATATATATATATATATATATAAAGTTTAGTAGGGAATCCCTAATGCCTCTTTACAGATTTATTACTACTCCAAAATCTTGTGAGTATGTTAGATATTAAAAGTTTTTCGTGCAGGTTCAAAACATAAACACAGAAAATAAAACTTGTCTTGTGTGCTTGTAAAGCTATATATCTATCTTTGTTTAATTTCTTCGCATGATTGTACCTATTACCAATGCCTGATTCCTATTTACATGAAATGCTCACAAATTGAAAGGAAAATAATTATTATGAAGGATCTATTAGACTTATCCAAGCATAATTTATTGTATATCTTATGTGCATGATGTTCCTTAGCACATAAAGCTATCAAAAGTCTAGCATCACTCACAAACTGATAATTCAATATGTAACATATTAATCCGGAGAGATCTTGGGATATGTGAATTGCATATAGAACTCTATTTTGAAAATCATTAGATGGATGATGCAATAAGGATTTAGGAATAATAAATTTTGAAACTTTCAAAAACTTAGTTATCGTACATAGCATGGTTCCTCTCAAAAGGAAAAACTAATAGACTAAAAGTAAAATGAAGTGCAATTAAGTCTATAAGAATAAAATAATAAGAAAATAGAAATAATGAAGCAGGTTAGTAAAGAACTTATTTATATAAGCAACCTTAGACAAAATTTACTATATAATTTCCAACATCTTTAACCAACTCATAATCTAAAAACAAATCCATGACAAGGGCAACGATAAGGGAAGGGAAGTAAATCAATGGTGAGTGCGAGGGTAAGGGAAAGAAAAAGGATGACTACAATAAAGAGCTTCTATAGCAGAAAGGAGAATGAAAGGAAAAATAGGATTTTAGAGGAAGGGGAAAGAAAGGGAAAGTAGGGTTTCAAAGAAACTTTAATAAATTATTTAAATTTTGAGATTAATTTTTTTAATAACTTACTTAATAACACATATAAAAAAAATTATTTTGCATGAGTGTCATCCACATGTATATCACGTGTCAAAAATACATGCTGATGTATTTGTTACATCAACATCGTTAACAGAATTGTGAACGGCATGCTATTTTGTTGCAAACTAAAAGTTAGATTATTTTATTTCCATTTTTTTAGTTTTGACTACTATTGTAAAATTAACTAAAGTTTTAGATCCTTTTTGTAATTTGTACGTTTTAATACAAAACTCAATGAAATATTTTTTTGTTTTTAATAAAAAAAACATAAACTAAAAACTACAATAAAAATAAAAATGATACGAAATAACCCTTGGTATTTAAAGATTTAATTTAATAATTTATATATTTAGAGTTTCAATAATTTCCCTTCATTTTTATTGCAATTAATGGTCGTTTAGTATCACTCTTATTTTTAAAATTTAAAATTTTTTGTTTTTGTTTTTAATTTTCAGTTTTTATTTTTGTTAAAAAAATAAAAACCTATTTTGTTGAAATTAGTCATTAAAAAATTAGTTGAGTGATGATAACTAAATACGAAATAAATCAAAATACTCTCATATACCTTAAAAATATATATTAGTTAATCGATTATATCTATTATTCAATATAAAAAATTATTTAAAAAATCATTTATTAAATATAAGGAAATTATATTTTCCTTTTATGTTTTTATTTATATTTTTATAAAATTATAAACTATATTTACAAAAAGTAAAATAAATACATTTTTGTTATTAATTTTTGTGTTCACGAAACAAAAATTCAAAAATTCAAAACCAAAAGAATATATTATAGAGAATTATATCTAAGCTCTAGATGTAAAGGGATTTGGCAGCTTCTTTAACAAATTTAAAGGATTTTACACAATGTTTTGGATTTTGGTATAAATCGACCCATATCGATCGATTTATACTGGATCAACCTAGGTTCGATATGGGCAAGGTTGGTATCTGGTATACCAGGGACTACTACATAAATATTAAAATTATCAGTCGACTAATCGTTTATAAATATTAAAATTATCATTTGACCGATTAACGATCAATCAATCAATGTTTATAATAAATACCCATTATTTTTTAAAAAAATTAGATTACTATAAAATCTATTAGAAATAAACATGACTTTCAAAATTCTGTAACAATTTTAATAGAGTAGTTAAATGGCCAAAACTCAACTAATTAAGGTGATTTATGATTCATTTTAAAGTTCTATATGTCTAGAGTAAGATGAATTAAACAGTATATCATTTAGAATTAATTAGAGAGAGTTATAATAGAATAAAGACAAATTGGTGAGTTTTTGGTTGTTATAAAAATTTATATGTGTTGATGAAATATTTTTCCGTCTTTATATTCTAACATTAAGTAGCTTATAATTCTATAATTGATACTGTAATATCCATTTAATATTTCATTTTATGCAAGCGAGTTAAAATAAGAGTTCTATTAGAAGAATCCTCTTCTCCCATTGTTTGTGTAACTATGAGTTCTTTCTTATATGTAAGTATACAAATTTTTGAGATTTTTTATTTTTCTAATAAAGTAATATCAGAGCCAACCATTAAAAAAAGAGGAGCCTCCTTGTCTTTCCACTGCCCACAACTCACCAAACTCAATTATGAGAATTGGGTACTTAGGATAAAGGTCATTCTTGGTTCACAAGGCATATAAGAAATAGTCAACAAAGGTTATGTGGAATCTCAAGATGAGGTAAATTTGACTCAAGTCAAAAAGAACACCGTAGAGAAGCAAAGGAAGAAAGATCAAAGTCCACTCATTATCAGTAATCAAGGATTGGATGAAAAAATATTCAAGAAAATAGTTAATGAGACCACATTAAAGAAGGTATGGAAAACTCTCCAAAATTCAATGATAGGTGTTGACAAAGTGAAGAATGTACGACTTCAAACTCTAAGAGTTGAGTTTGAGACATTTTTAATAAAAGATGGACAATCTATTTTAGAATATTTTACAAGAGTTCTAAGAGTGGTGAATAAAATGAAGAGACTTGATAAGACCATGCAAGATGTTCAAGTTGTAGAAAAGAATTTACACTCTCTCAACTCAAAGTTTAATTATGTGGTGGTGGCTATTGAAGAGTCAAAAAATGTGAGTAATATGTCCATAGATGAGTTAAGTGGATCTTTATTAAATTATGAAGAAAGGATGAATTGTAACAAGAAGAAGATATCAACAGAACAAGCTTTATTAGTAAAATTATCTCTAAAGTCTAAAAACAATCATTAAAGCAAAGTGGAAGTGGACTTGGTCATGGATGTGGATATAGATGTGGTTGTGGACAAAGTCATGGGACATACATAGAGTCAAAGGAGAGAAAAAGGTGAATAAGAATATTCTCATAACAATCGAACTTAAAATTTTCAAGGAAGAGAATGAGTCAATTTTAGGATAAATAATACAAAGATATATGATAAAGCCCAAATTAAATGTTATTCATGTGGTAAGTACGGTCATTATTCTTAGAAGTGTTTTTCCAAAAATGTAAATGAAGAAAAATTTGTAAAAGTCAATGAAGATTCAATGGAGAAAATTTACTACCTACAATAAAGGATAAACCAAAAGATAAAAGGAGCACATAGTATCTTAATAAGCGGTCAGCAATCATATAACTGGTGATAAAAGCAAATTTGTTGAATTAAATACTAAAGTGATAGAAACTATACATTTTGGTGATAATACAACAACAGAGATTGAATAAAAGGTATTTTGTTGAAGAAAAAAGCAGGTGACTATAATTTTCTCTTTAATGTTTACTTTATTTCAAAACTAAAAAAATAATATTTTAAATATTGTTCAACTTTTGGAGAATGGTTGCAAAATTCATAGAGAGGTTCATACTCTTTAGCTTAGAGATCGTGATACTAACCTCCTTACCAAGGTAACTATGACCAATAACAGGATGTTTTTATTGAACTTACATACTGTGAATGCTATTTGTTTGAAGACTGGTGTTAATGATCCTTCATAGATATGGCATACAAGGTATGGACATTTGAATTTTAATGCACTAAAAGCTTTGGGGGAGAAGAAGGTGGTAAGATGATTTTCAAGTATAGATCATTCTGACTAACTATTTGAGGCATGCTTACTTGGAAAGCACTTAAGGAAAAGCTTTCTAAACCAATTAATCTTGAGAGCTAACACACCACTCCAATTTGTTTATATATATGTTTGTGATCTTATTAATCCTCTATATTTTGGTAAAATTTCTTACTTTATTCTCTTCATTAATGATTATAGTAGCAAAATATGGGTGAAATTTTTTTAAGTATAAGTTTGAAACATTTGATATCTTTAAAAAGTTTGAAGTTTTGGTTGAAAAAGAAAGTGGTTTTGAGATTAAAATATTAAGAACGGATAAAGGTGGAGAATTTACTTCTAACGAGTTTAAAAGCTTTTGTGAATTACATGGAATTTGTCATCCTCTTCCCAGTTCTTCGCAACAAAATGGCATAATAAAAAGAAAGAATCGAACAATACTAAATGTGGTGAGAATAATGTTGAAAAGTAAGATGATGCCTCAAGATTTTTAGGTTGAAGCAATTGTATATATAGTTTATCTCTTAAATCGTAGTCTTATAAAGAGCTTGAAATATGTCATTCGATAAGAAGTATGGAGTGGAATAAAGCCTTATATATCTCACCTAAGATTGTTTAGATCTATTGCATATGTCCATGTTCTTAAGTAAAAAAGGTCTAAACTTCACAATCGAAGTAAGAAATTTTTTTTCATTGGTTATAAGGAAAACTAAAAAAGTTATAAGTTGTTCAATCCAAGCAAAAAAAAGATTATTATTAGTATAGATGTTGCATTTGATACAAAGTCATCTTGGGATTTGAGCTCTCAAATTAAGGGATCTTATGATTTCTTTTTATATTTTAAAGATGAAGAAGAAAAGGAGGTTGTTTAAAAAGTAAAAAAATGACGCCTCTTTACCAACCTCACCAATCCAATCATCTCAAGTTTCATCATCCATACCTTTACCAACAAGTGTGAGATTTAGAGGATATTAAAGACTTGAAAAATTTTATAATATTCATAACTTGTTTTGTTTACTTGAAGATATTGAGCCTTTAAATTTTGAAGATGCTAGCAATAATAAAAAGTGGATCTATGCAATAAATGAAGAAATTCAAGCCATCAAAACTTATGACATGTGGAAACTTACTTCTCTTCCAAGAGGTCATCAAGAGATTGGAGTCAAATGGGTGTACAAGATTAAGAGAAATGATAAAGGTGAAGTGGAGAGATATAAAGCAAGGTTAACTGTCAAATGATATAAACAAAAGTAAGGCATTGACTATGAAAAGGTATTTGCCCATGTTGCTCGCTTGGAAACAATTCTTTTATTACTATGTATTGCTGCTCAAAATCATTAGAATATTCATCAATTGGATGTCAAGTCTACTTTCCTAAACGAGTATTTATAGGAAGAAATCTACATTGAACAATCGATGGAATATGTAGAAGAAGGCCAAAAAGATAAAGTTTTAAAGTTAAAAAAGGTGTTGAATGGACTTAAACAAGTACCAAGATCTTGGAATAGCCAAATCGACAATTATTTTCAAGAGAATGGTTTTACTAGATGTTTACATGAGTATGCTCTTTACATTAAAAAGGATAAAGATGATTTGTTATTTTTTTTGTATTAATATGGATAATCTAATCTTCATAGCAACAATCGAAAGATATTTGAAGAGTTAAAAGATTCCATGATCAAAGAGTTTGAGATGAGTGATATGGGGTTGATGTCCTACTACTTGGGAATCAAAGTGAAGAAAATGAAGGATGGGATTTTTATCACTCAAGAAGGCTAATAAGGAGGTACTTAGAAAATTTAAGATTTTAGATAGTAAATCGATTAACACTCCTTTGTAATGTGGAATTAAGCTAACTAAGTTTGATGGGAAAGAGGGTGTAAATCTAATTTTGTTCAAAAGTCTTATAGGAAGTTTGAGATACTTGACTTGTACAAGATCGGATGTTTTATTTGCAACTAGACTTATTAGTCGATTTATGGAGACACCTTCTGAAGTTCACTTGAAATCAGTCAAGAGAATTTTTCATTATCTCAAAGGTACAATTGATTATGGAATATATTAATCATCTTCTCAACATTTTAGTTTAATGGGTTTTTTTATAATGATTTTTCCAGAAATCTTGATAATAGAAAAAGTACAAATAAGTTTGTTTTCTTTTAAAGATATAATGGAATCTCTTGATGTTCAAAGAAGTAGCCTATAGTCACACTCTCTACTTGTGAATTGGAGTATGTTGTAGCTATTTCTTGTTCTTGTCATGCTATTTGGTTAAGAATATTATTGTAAGAACTTCATTTAGAGAAAACTGAAGTAACAAATATCATGATTGATTGATAGCCTGTCGCTAACTATCAAATAATAAACTTAACTACCTAACTATGTAGTAGGGTGAGTTAAGGTCGAATCCACAGGGAGTTAAGGGGTATTACTATTTCTAATGTTGTAAAAAAAATAAAAACAAAAACCCCTAAATGTAAAGAGAACTAACATAACTAAGATGTAATAAAAAACAAAAAGGGCAAATACAAATCAAAAGATGATAAGACTATTAACAATAATAAAAAAAAATTGGGCTGAAGGTATCATCAAAATTCTAAGATAAATATTGATCCTTGAATTTAGATAAGAGTTGCTCTAGAAATGCTCTTATCTTCACTATAACCTAGAACAAGCTCTCTAGATTTAATAGTGAAGATGCATTAGGTAGTAAGGAAAGACTTAATTAGGCCACTAATACACAAGTTCAGAAAGTGTAACCTAAAGGTATAGGACACTAGACTAGTTGGTTAAGTATCCTAACAAATTCAACTAAAATATTGCTATTTTTTGAAAATCGCCAAAGATAATTACATATCACATACTTAATCCTAGCATTCAAATTAGGAAATTACCTAAAGGGTGATCAAGCCTAAAGATAATATCTAATTCATGACATTTAACCAAAGCTACAAAC
>JAOXYD010022261.1:0-14551 GCA_028565735.1 Pinacopodium congolense | reverse complement strand
AATCTTTGGTCCAACCTCAGCGTAGGCTAAATCCTAATATGAAGGAAGTGGTGAAAAATGAAGTGGTTAAACTCCTTGATGCAGGTATTATTTACCCCATCTCTGACTTTACATGGGTTAGTCCTGTGCAAGTGGTACCAAAGAAAGGAGGAACCACAGTCATGAAAAATGAGCCAAAAGAACTGATCGCCACAAGGAAAGTAACTGATTGGCGTATGTGCATTGATTATTGAAAGTTAAATGATGCCATCAGAAAGGATTACTTTCCTCTTCCTTTCATTGATCAAATTATAGAGAGGTTAGCTGGTCATAGCTTTCATTGTGCCTTAAATGGATATAGTGGATATTTACAAATTCCTGTTGCTCCTAAGGATCAAGAGAAAACAACCTTTACCTGTCCATACGGCACCTTTGCTTATCGATGCATGCCTTTTGGTTTGTGTAATGCCCTAGCTACTTTTCAACGCCGTATGATAGCCATTTTTACAGATATGATTGAATCATGCATTGAAGTGTTTATGGATGATTTTCTGTATTTGGAATATCCTTTGATGCATGTTTGGAGAATTTGAAGAAACTGTTAAGCAGATGTGAAGAAACCAATCTAGTTTTGAATTGGGAGAAATGCCATTTTATGGTGCAATAGTGCATTGTGCTAGGCCATAAGATCTTAAGTAAGGGCATTGAAGTGGACACAGCTAAGATAGAAGTTATTGCTCAACTACCACCTCCAAATTCGGTTAGGGCAATTCGAAGTTTTCTTGGTCATGCTGGATTCTATAGAAGGTTCATTAAGGACTTTTCAATGATAGTAAAGCCCCTTACTGAGCTTCTAACTAAGGATGCCATCTTTAACTTTGATGAACAATGCATGCATTCTTTTAAGGTGTTATAGGAGAAGCTCACTAGTGCACCTATTTTGGTATCACCTGATTGGTCTCTTCCTTTTGAGCTAATGTGTGATGCAAGTGACTTTGCAGTTGGAGTAGCACTTGGACAAAGGCATGGAAAGCTTTTCCATCCTATCTATTATGCAAGTCGAACTTTGAATGATGCTCAAAGGAATTACACCACTACTGAGAAGGAGATGTTAGCTGTGGTATTTGCAATTGACAAGTTTTGGTCCTATCTAGTGCTTTCTAAAGTGATTGTGTATATGGACCATTCAGCATTAAAGTACTTGATGAATAAGCCGGATGCTAAACGAAGATTGATTCGTTGGGTTCTCCTATTACAAGAGTTTGATATTGAGATTAGAGATAAGAAAGGGAAAGAAAACTTTGTAGCTGATCACTTATCTCGATTGGATGAAGAAGTAACGAAGAAACATAACCAAACTTTAAACAATATTAAATGGAGAAATTGCAAAGTCTTAACCATAGCTTTCTTTTGATTTCGTGAAGGGCTTTAATCAGAAATTAAATCTGTTTTTAAACTCGAATAATTCGTTAAACATCAAATCCATAGCTCCTTTAATCATTTGGTAATTTTTATAATTTTTCAGAATCAATTAAAAATTGTTTTCGAAGTGTTTAAGCTAAAATATCCAATTTTAAGCCTTTCCAATTTTCAATCAATTCATTTGGATTTTCCTAAATAATTCTAATTTCATAAACCTGGTAATTAAGTAATCTTTTTCCCCGTGGGATCGACACTCGGAGTTTTAAATTTACTCTACTTTATTACTTTTGCGATAGGTGCACTTGCCTAAAAAGTATGTTGGTTCTAAAAGTAAAAATCAATTCGAACACCCGTCAAATTTTAAGTCACCTAACTAGCGCAACAATAAGCTTAGTCAATAACTGATGCTTGACTGATGGGGAAATGTATGGAATTTTGATGGCTTTCATTTAAGCACATGTGAGGCTTTGAGCTATATGACTGCATCTTATAGTCATTTATATTCTTTGTTGTGTGTGATACTTCTCTATGTGGATTACTTTCGGAACTTGCTCTAAACATGTTTGATACTACTAGATGCATGCTTTATAGATATGATAAAAGCCTTCTTTGTTTTGAACCCCTTAGCTTAAATGACTCATCAAGTCATTTTTTTTCCTTTGCTACCCCCTTGAGCCTTTGACCTTGTTTGTTTCTAAATTAATCACCTTGCATTAAAACTTGAAAACTTTTTAGCCTTACCATTTCACAAGTTGAATAAAGCACTGAGTAAGCTTTTTATGTCTTTGATTTAGGGACTATTGTTTTATATGTTATTCTGAAATATTTTAGAGGTACAACTACTCATTTGTTGTTAATTTGTACTACTACTATCTTCTTTTATGTTTAGTTTTATTCCCAAAAAAAAAGAGAGAGAGAAAAAGAAAGAAAAAGAATAAAATATAGTAGCATTGGATAGTGATGAGTAGTTGTAGTCCGGTGTTTCTATTTGCACATCTCAGAACTTCTCTTTTATTGTCCCATGATGTAGTGCTTTGTGAATGCTTGTGAGTATCCTTTGCTCTTTTTACCTTACCTTAACTTAAGTCCCATTACAACCCTTAGTAAAAGCCCATTTGATCCATGTTGGCATGTACTCTATATGGTTGACAATGGGTGAATTTGCAAGCCTATGGTAGTGTAGTATCTTAGAGGAAGCTTTGAGTGAAAAACAACCCTTATACACTTGAGTGACATGAGTGAATACCGTGAGGTAAAGTCCATTTTAATTTTATTCTTGCTTTGATTAATGGTATCTTTATTTATGTGCATTAGTGAAAAGATTATGATATGTGCAGTAGCTTGATACCTGAGTTGTCGAAGTTTGAAGGATTGTATACACTTGATTTTTTGTGAAAGCAAAATGACAGAATATGTTAGTTCTTTTTAAACTACTTGATGAGATGTTCGTTTATAGATTCAAGTGAGTTGCCTGAGGATAAGTGATAACTCAAGTATTGGGGTGTGTCGTTAATGGGTTGTATTGATTTTGATTACATATTTTGCTATATTTTTTTCCCATTGAATGTGTTTACTGCACCACTTTGGAGCTATTTATGTTACTTTTACGTATACGATGAATTGGGAGTAAAAAGTGGAGTTTTCAATGATTTTAGGAGTAAGGAAAGGCAAATGGTCAAATTCTGTACACCAGGGTGCTGTTGAAGGAAGCCAAGGTATCGTTAAGGGAAGAACACCCTGTCGTTGATGGTCGATTCCGGCACTATCAACGGTACCCTTTAGCCCGCTGTTTATTAGCAGAGAGGGCGGCATTGAATGCACTTTACACGATGTTTCATTAAATTCAGTTCCAAATCATAATGAAACAATGTAGCATCAACTCCTAAACCCTAGCCTGAAGGGGCCTATAAATAGCAATTTTACGTCACAGAACAGGGGAGAGCCACCAGAATCGTCATCTTCCTGACCATTCATCTTCCATATGCAGATTTTTGTCCTGTTTTAGAGTCTAGGTCATTTTTCAGTCCAAATCTTGTGTTTTAAGAGCTTTCAAGTGCTGAAAATCTATAGAGAACTTCGAGGAGTGACTAGCTATCTGTTTGTCATATGTATTTTTGTTTCATAACCTATAAAGATTTGGTTTTTATTGATTAATCTATGGATATGCATATTTTGACCATCTATTATGTTCCTTTGATTAATATGTGTGAGTAATCATTTTTGGCTGAGGTTATGGATTGATTTGGGATACAAATAGGTTATGTGGGTGTGTTTTTGTTAGATTGAATACTTACTGAGCCTTAGTTTAGCTTGATCACTTAGATTATGACCTTAGTAGAATGAGTTCATGACCATTGTAGCTTATTTTATCCGAAAATCAATATAAAAACATACTTAAACCTAAGAGTAGACCAAACCTTAGGATCTTGTGTGAGGACACCTAAGGTTAAAGACCTTAATCTTAAGCCTCTAGTGTTTAATGCCTTGTATTCCAAGTAATCTATGGACCAAGTAGGTTAATTAAGAGTATATGAGAAGAGGGATTCTTATGACCATTAAGTATAACTTTTTTAAGTGAGGTAAGTCCTAAACCAATCCACTGTTGTCAAAATTAAGAAACCTAGCCCAAATTAAGTCCAAAGCCTTAGTCATTTTTAGTCTCTTGAGTCAAGTGTTATTGCATTTAGTTCATCTTGAATCTTACATATTACCTTATCTTTCTTATTTTGCATAATGTTCAAATCAATCAAATTCTGGATTTTGAGTTAATTGTGCATAATTGAGATAATTTGCTTGCATATTTGACTTTCCCTTGGGTACGATACTTGGCTTTACTCTGTTTTATATTACTTGTTGATGAGGTTCGCTTGCCTCAGTTGTCTGGTTTAGGATTAGGTTTTCATATAGACATTGTTTTAATTAGACAAGCAACAATTCACCTCCTATTCAAGCAACCTAATCCAAATTTAAGCATATAACTCAGTCTCATTTCATCTACTATGATAGAATTTCATAGTTCAACATTCATCATATTTTAAGTGCAAAAGTGCAAAAAAATTTAAACAGGCCCTACCTTGACACTTATAATGGACATTATCCTCAATGTCCAAAAACAATAAAAGCACATGCAAAAGGGATGGGAAGAGAAGAGCTCCCCTGGATTGAAGAAGCCATATAGAGCTTGATAGCAAAAATTTAAGCTTTCTTCTTACTTCCCTATACACAAAACAAACCAAAGAAAACAAGTAAAACATTCAACCCTAATAAACCACAACCTATTTACAAAAAGAAGAAAAGACACAAATAAAAGGATACGATTGGAGTGCCTCCCAAGAAACACTTGGTTAAGGTCATAAGCTTGACCCATGTTAACCCTCATCCATCAATGTAACGTGGAGCTTCAAGCTTCACCACCTCCAAGTTAAGCACTTGAAATCCATCAAAGTAAGTCTTGAGCCGTTGTCTATTTACCTTGAACTCCTTTCCCGTTTTGGCACTGCTGATCTCCATTGCTATATAGGGATATAAGCAAGCATTCTTAAATGCCCCATAGCACAACTCCAGCTCTTGTAATTGTAGTTTCCTATGGGCACCACAACTCCATGTTGCACTGCTTGACTACCCAATACGCCTTGTGTTGAGCTCCACCAGGAGATGGCATGACTTCCCAAAGATGATATGATATGGTGACATTCCAATTAGAGTCTTATATGCAGTCTTATAAACCTATAAGGCATTATTAAGGTGTAAAATCTAGTCCTTCTTGCTAGGATTCACCATATTCTCTAAGATGGACTTGATCTCTCAATTGGACACCTCTATTTGGCTACTCATCTAAGGGTGATAAGCGGTTGAGGCTCAATGCATCAGTTGATATTTCCTAATGAGAGCTCGATCTTCCAATTGTAAAGGCGAGTCCCCTTATTACTGATGATGGCTTATGGGACTCCAAATTTAGAGAAAATGTTGGATTTTAAAAAATCTTTAACCACTCTAGAATCATCAGTTTAGGGGGCTTTTGCTTTCACCTATTTCAAAATATAATCAACTGCAACAAGAATATATTGAAATCCAAATGAGGACCCATGAAATCCATGTCCTAAACATCAAAAAATCTCACAAGTCAATATGGGGGTTTAAGGCATTTCCATATGGGAACCCAACGTACCTATTTGCTACAATTATCATAAGTCCTACAGAAATCATATGCATCTCAAAATAAAGATGGCCAATAAAATTCACACTCCAGAACCTAGCGAGCTGTCCACTTAGGTCTAAAATGACCTCCACATGCATAAGAGTGACAAAATTTCAAAATGAAAAGAAATTCACTATCAGGTACACACCTTCTAATGACCCGATTCGCACAAAATCGTCACAAGTAAGGATCATCCCATACGTAAAACCTTGCTTAGCTCTTCATTCTCTCCTTCCGTGCCTTGGTAAAATTTGTAAGAAATTGAAGAGAAACCAATAAATTCACTATATCAACGTACCATAGGGCTATCAACTTTATTATAAGTACTTACTTATCCAGAAAATCATCATTTATAAGTCCTATGTCAGAATCATGCTCTACTAAGTAGCTCAAATGATCTGCTACTCCGTTCTCCAATCCTTTATTATCCTTTATCTCCATGTCAAACTCCTGAAGTAGGAGTATCCAATGGATAAGCCTCGACTTTGCATCCTTATTTACTAGTATGTACTTCAAAGTTGTATGATCAGAATAAATAATAATCTTAGTACCTAATAAATAAGGCCTAAACTTATCCAAAGTAAAAACTACTGCAAGAAGTTCTCTTTCTATGATAGTGTAGTTTGCTTGGGCCTTGTTTAGATTCTTTAAAGTGTAATAGATAACATGGGAGATCCGCCCTACTCTCTAGCCTAAGACAGCTCCAATATCATGGTTGGAGGCATCATACATAAGCTCAAATGACAGACTTTAATCTGGAGGCTATAAGATGGGCATAGTGACCAACTTCTTCTTCAACGTATTGAATGCCTTCTTGCCCTACTCATCAAAAACAAACTCCTTGTCCTTTTAAATTAGCCTACACAATGGTCGTACAACTTTTGAAAAGTCTTTAATGAACCCGCGATAACATCCTACATGATCAAGAAAAGAGTTAACCTCCCGTGAAAAAATAAGGTAAGGCAAAGAAAAAACAAGGTCTATCTTGGATCTATCAACCTCAATACCTTTAGCTAAAATCACATGTCCTAAAACTATCCCTTATTGAACTATAAAACGATATTTTTAAAAATTAAGAATAAGTTAGTTTCGAGACATCTCTTAAATACCAAAATTAGGTGATCTAGGCATTGGTCAAATTAATCCCCATGCATGATAAAATCATTCGTAAAAACTTTAATGATTTTCTCAAGGTACTAAAAAAAGATACTTACCATAAACCCTTTAAAGGTGGCGAGGGCGTTGCACAATCTAAACGAATATGTCTATAGGTAAAGGTTCTATACAGCATGTAAAGGTTGTCTTCTCCTAGTTCTCGAAGCAATAGCTACTTAAATGTAACTTAAATAGCCATCAAGAAAATAGTAGTAAGCACAATTAGCAAGATGCTCTAACATTTGATCAATAAAAGGGTAAAGGAAAGTGGTCCTTTCTACTCAATAAGTTGAGCTTGCGATAATCTATGCAAACTGGCCATCCGTTCTGCATTTAAGTCGAAACCATCTCTCCTCTCTCATTCTCAACCATTGAAATACTGGACTGCTTCCTACAAAGGACTTACCCACATGCTATCAAAGATAGGGTATATGACACCCACATCTAGCAACTTCATCACTACTTTCTTCACCACCTTCATCATCGATGGGTTAAGATATGTTTGCACTTAATGGACTAGGGTAGCTCCTTCCTCAAGAAAAATCCTATTCCTACACAAAGAAGGACTAATACCTTTAATATCTGCAATCATCCATCTTAATGTCATCTTATACTCTTGCAACACACTAACGTGCTTCTCTTATTTCATTTTAGTAAGGTCACTTGCTATAATGACTGGAAGTGTGTTGTTAGTACCCAAATAAGCATAGTTGAAGTGAGAAAATAAAGGCATTAACTCTACTTTTGGTGCTTGCATGATAGAAGGTAACAAATGATTAATATTAACGAGAAATTTTAAAAAATGAGAGATATACCTACTAAAAGGACTTGTCTCAAACGCCCAAATTATTTCCTTTAGGTCCTCTCCAAACTCAAACTTGCTTTGCCAATAATTAAACATCTTTTACTCTAATGGGGTAGTCAAGACTACCTCCAAAGGGTCACCTATAGAAAAAAGAGGCCAATGTTCCACCACATAGTTAAGAATATATACCTTGGCTACCGATTCATAATCTGATGGATAACTCATTGCATCAAAGATGTTAAAAAGGATGACCTCACCATCAAACTCCATAGATATGTACATCAATCTTCGCATGAGATGTCTTAAAAAATGGCCTGCCTAATAAAACTATTGAAGGATTTGAAAAGTCCTCATCCTACATATCTAACACATAAAAATCTACCAGAAAAACAAGCTCGTTAACCTTTATCAAAACATCCTCAATAACCCCCTTAGGGTATATGTTAGATAGATCGTCCAATTGTATGCTAATATGGGTATTTTTTTAATGAACCAAGATTAAGAGCTTTAAAAATAGAAAAAGGCATGACATTAATCTAAGCTCCTAAGTCTAACATGCATCTCTCATACCTCATCTTACCTATCTTTCAAGGAATTGTAAAAATACTTGGATCATTGCACTTAGGGGGTAGCTTTCTCTATAAGACTGCTGAAACATTATCCACCAGACTGATCTTCTCATCTCCCTTCAGCTTTCGTTTATTGGTTAATAGCTCCTTCAAAAACTTAACAGATCGCGAAACCTGATTAATTACTTCCAAAAAAAAGATATTAACTTCCACCTTGCGAAATACCTCCAATATTTGTTTTTCCTTCTCTTATTGCTTGTTCTTTGCTAGCTTGCTAGGAAATGGAAAAGCAGGTGAACTAGTAACAATAAGGTGTAAAGTACTTACCTGAGGAGGTTGGTCCTCCTTCGTCTTTGTTAGCTCTATTTCTTCCTCTTCTTCTTTCTCCTTCCCCTTCCTTGACCCTTGTACCTCCTTGCCACTCCTCAAGGTAATGGAGTAAGCATCTTCTCTTAGGTTCCTTTTAAGTTGACTAGGTAACCTTATTGAGCTTTGGGCTTATAACTTCCCCACGGCATCAACTAGCTGACTTACCTGATTTTTCAAATTATTTAAACCACACCTTGCTTCCTGTTGAAATTGAAGAGTGTTAGTCGCTAAGCTCTTAACAATTTCCTCTAAAGACATACCTCTAGCTTATTGTAATTATGACGGTTATGAAGGTGGTGGCTTTAGCTGAAATTGTGGTTGATTCTAATGGAAACTATATAGTGTGTGAAATCCTTACTGTTGCTATTAATAAATGGGTGGGCACACATTGAAGCTGCTTCCTTTTTGTGAGTTATCATACCGAAAAATTAGGATAATCCTTCCACCCCGAGTTGTAGGTGGAGGCAAAAAGGTCATACTTTCGCTATTGTCCTTGAAACCCTCAAACTACATTGATGTGTTATTCATCCTACAAAGAAGGAAAAGCATCTATAGGGTGGTTAGCTAGTGCACAAATACCACATACCTTGGGAGGCCCCTTTCTTATCACTGTAGGCTGTACTAATGAAGTCAAATTTGCAACTTGCTACTCCAACTTAGAAATAGAGACCTTCTTAACCTGCTTTACTAAAGAGATGACATTGTTGCAATTTTCCCAATACTAGAATTTGTTGCCATTGCTACTATCAAGTTCCTAGTGTCCCCCAGCGTCCTATCCACCAAGTTTTGACCACTTGTAGTGACTATCATATTCCTGTACAAAGTAAGCAAATCTTCATAAAAATATTGAATTAACAACTGCTCACTTATCTGATGGTTTGGATAGTTATTACAGAACTTCTTGAAACACTCTCAATACTTATACAATGACTCTCTTGTATCTTGTCTGATACCATATATCTCCTTTCTTATGGTGGTGGCTCTCAAAGCAAGAAAGCACTTCTCTAAAAGTGCTTGTTGCATCTGCTCCCATATACTGACCGAGCCGGTGGTTAAGTCATAAATCTACTCCTTGGATACATCTACTAGGGCAAATGGAAAAGCCTTGAGCTTGAGTTCATCCACTATGACTCCCACTGGCTTCATATCTGAACATAAGATGTGGAACTCCTTAAGGAACTTGTTAGGATCGATGATGAAACTTGATCTTAATGAGCTGGTGTCGCAAAAACCTATAAAATTAGGCAATGAAAGCTTAACTAAGTTAAGATGCAGATAAGGCAATCAAAAGATAAACACAAATCAAAGCATGAAAAAGACTACTTGCAATAATAAAGAAATGGACTGAAGGTATTATTTAGATTCTGGTATAACTATTGATCCTGATAAAAGGTGCTCTAGCCAAGGTGTTAGCCTATAGATTTGAACAAGCTCTCAAACCCTCAGTTTCTCTAACTTAGATAAATCTATCAAGCTCTAGAAATGCCCCTGTCTTTACTATAACCTAAAACAAGTTCTCTAGATTTGATAGTGACGATGCATTAAGTACTAAGGAATGACTAACTAATGCCACTAACAAATAAATTCAAAAAGTGTAAAGTAAAGTTATAGAACCTTAGATTAGTTGGTTAAGTATCCTAATAAAACCAACTAACATATTGCTACTTTTTGGAAATCGCCAAGGATAATTATGCATCCTTTTCTCAATCCTAACATTTAAATTGGGAAATTATCTAAAGGGTGATCAAGCCTAGAAACAACTCCTGATCCATGTCATTTAACCTAAGTCCCAACCCAACCTAGCCTATAAGCACCAAATCAATTCAAACTAACTCACATTCTCATAATAATTACCTCATCATCCCTACTATACCTTTAACCCTTAGGAATTTAGCAATTCATAGTTAAATCAACTAAAAAAAAGGATTAAACAACCACAATCCATGATAAATTAAATAAAACTAAGGCTGAAAAACTTAGAACACCAAATGAAAAACACAATTCAAAACTTAAACTATCATAAACTTACGTTAACTATGCTATTAATTAATTAACTAAAACCTAATTCAGCAAAACTCAACTTAATATTCTAAACAAAAATTCTATCATATATAAATGGAATAAATATTGATTAATATCCTAAAAACATGCATCTATCCTAACTATCAAGCATAGATTAACTAGAGACATTAAGAATATATGAAAACCTATTAAATAACAATTTGCACAACTTAACATTTGACAAAGACAAACCTAAAAATATAAAACTCAAAGCTTAAACAAGTAAAATATAGGCTGGAAAATTAAAAATAAAAAGCTCCATTCATATATAAATAAACATTGTTCCATACATTAACAGGAAATTAAACTATGAAAATCAACAAACTACTAAGATATTCTGGAGAATAAAATAGTATCTACACCTAGGAAGGCATTAGACTAGTGAATCAAACATCAAATAACCTACAATATTAGCATTTAACACTTGCAAATAAAACAATAGTTGAAAATCTAGACAAGGGAATGAAAGAAACAAAAATTCCAAGAAAGCTTTAAAACAAAAGCTAATAATGTACTAATATCAAGAAGAAAATGTTAATAATGAATTGATAAAGGAAAAAAAAAACAAAATTCAAATACTAAGGAGAGTCTTTTAAAGTATGTCTAACGTCTTGTCCATGAAGGCTTCAAAAGTTCACCCCTTCTCCTTAATTTTTCTAGCCGTCTACTCCTTCATTAAAGCTTATAAATTTGCTTGATTTCTAATAGATGAAACAAGACAAATGCCACCCACTTTCTTGCCTAGGAAATCTTGAGCCATCTCCACCAAAGATGAAGCCACTCCTCTCCATCAACACGTTTTATAACCGTCCACTCTTGCCAACTAAAGATGCAATCATCCTCTCCAACAACAGAGAAAGCTTAATTTTGTTTTTGTGATCAAGTCTAGGTCTTCATGCCTCTCCCTTAGGAGAACTTTTTTTCACTTATAAATAGTGCACTTTTTTAGGCTTGGTATCCTCTCAAACGCTTTTTGTCTCATGCTTAAAACATTATTACTTATGCCGTTTTACGCAAGGAAAGCTCCTCTTCTCTTTAAACATGTGTGCTACCATTTTATATATAAAAAGCCCTTAGCTTTTTATCTTTTATGATGCTGTTTTTTTGCTAGACTCCTTTAAAGCTTTAAAGCTTCTTTTTTTTTCTTTTTCCATAATTAAAGTAACCTTTGGCTTTTTGCTCCAATTCTTTAAAAAAGGGTTACCATGTTTATTAAGCAAAATATAATATCAATTAAGCACTTTTAAACATAAAATAAGGATAAATTTAATTGATTTCACATATTAAAACATAGCGAAACTCATCCCCATCACTTAACAAAGGGGAGGAGGTTTAGGTCCTTGACTTCTTGAATGGTTACTAATTTTGCCTCCCATGACTTTGATAGTAATCTAAGAATCTTGCTTACAAGTTCAATATTAAACTAGGTCTTACTTGTACCTTTTAGAGCATTGTTTTTTGTTGATTTAGTCTAAATTAGCCCAATTAATTATTAAATGAAACAATTAAGCACACTTTCTTAATAAAATTTCAAAACCAATAATAATGGCAAGTATACTGGTCAATAAATAATAAAGTGGAGTATGTTTATGACTCTAGAATGTCAAATCCACAAGGAAAGTTAATGAATACGAGATCATTCTTATTACAATTATCTAGGGAGGTCAAAATTACTATATTCAAGGTTTAAAATTGCTAATTAACCTAAAAACTTCTAAACTTTACCTTTGAATTTAGATTGATTAAGAATTACCAAATTGACTAATTAGCTAAGGCTTAGACTTTTAGCACTTTAATTGAGTTATAGAAAGGATTAGAATACATAATCTAGTGTCTTCACTAAATCAAGTCACCGCTATGTTTAAGACAAAGTCTTATATCTAATGATCCTAAATTAAAGTTTGGTTATTCATTTAATTAATAGAGATTAGGCTTAAAGTTCAAGAAGTTCTAATCCTAAATCCATTTTCAAGATTAGAACCCTTTTGATTAATTAACCAATGGTTATGTATTGATTAAAACCATGTTTTTTATTGATTTTTCCAAAGAATTAAGTGATTGGTCCTCTACTTAATCATTTATCATGTTATCCTAAGTAGCCAATCTCAAAACAAGCATTAAGAACACAAATAAAAAAAGATTATCTTTTAATTATATGTTTAGAACTTAATTAATCCATTTAAGAACCCATCCTTAGCAAGAATTCATATTAAAACATTATACATATCCAAGAAAAATCAAATTCAAACCATAACAACACATTCATGAACATATATGAAACAAGGTTCCAATGTATTACACAACCCTCAATCACCTTAACAAACTCCTAGAAATCCTTAAAACAACTTAAACTTACAAAGAACAAAGCTAGAAAAAGAAATAAAATTAAAAAACTAACCTAAAAGAAGAAAGAAGAAAAACTAGACTATGATCTGATTTCTATACTCTAACCTGGTGTTAGCTCTTTGAAATTTGATCTCTGAGGCTTCTTTTATATGTATAGAGCAAGTTAAAAGCAAGTGGATAAGTTGCAACCAATGGGAAAAGAACATCCAGTTAGAAAAAGTTCGATAGCTAGTTAAACGACGCTTGACAAAGAGTTAAATGGCATCATATAAACCTCACCATTTGAGTCCCCAGAAAGATTAAAATGTTGATTCTTGATAGTTAATAGCGGGCTAATAGCTATTGCAATTTTACTCCATTTTCCAGAATTTCCAGTTGTAATTTCGTGATTTGCTCTTTTGTTAGCCCTATGGCACCCAAGAGGGGGGTGAATTGGGTGTTTAAAAATTTCTTGCAGAATTAAAACACTTTAAGCACCTTTGACCAATTTTAATACAATGCAATCTCTAACCAAAATTCAAATCAAATGGAATGCCAAACTTTATGTCAATATTAAGCAAATTCAATCAATGATTAAGCAAACACAAATTAACAAATATAAAAACAGATAAGGAAGAGAAGAACACCAAGTTTTATAGAGGTTCACCTACCCCAAAAATAGACTACGTCCTCTCTCCAACTACTTGTTGGAAATTCACTAAAAACTAATCTTACTTTAATTAGGTGAAGAGTAAACCTTACAACTATTTTATTTACAAGGTCAAGAGTAATTTTTACAAACTTTCTTTAAGGGTTAAGAGTAACTCAATACAATCTTGATTAACAACGGTCAATAGAATCCAATAATCTTATTTGACAAGGGTCAAGAGAAAAGGAACATAATCTTATTTTAGTAAGTGAAGAGTAACCTTATTCACAAAATTCGAAATACAAAAATTTATCTAACAAAGACAGCCCCTAAACTTAGGCCCTTTAAGCCTCAAATCAAACTTATATAACTTTTTAAGACCTAATCAAAATCAATCTAATAAAGGACTCAAATGCAATTAATGTAATGCTTATGCTTTATGTAATCTTTAATGCATATATATAATATAAAACAATCCAATTCACATTCAAATATCAATGCAACTTAAAATCTTGTTTTATATAGGGAAAAAGCAACCTTTCAACAATCTTTTTAATAGCAAAGATGAGTCTTAAATCAATCACAAAAATTAAAAAAGCAAATCCCCTACATTAGTAATAAAACCACACCTTCTATGGTGTTTTACTAAAGCACATGTAATATAAAATGATTATGTAATTTCTAGAGGAAAACAAAAATTATGAAAAGCTTCCTAACACCTCAATAGATAATAAACAATTAGATTGATCCAATAAAAATGTGATCAATGCATCAAATAATCAGATTAAACATTTAAATATGTAATCTGTTAAAATATGCAGGATATATGTTTCAACCTATAAAACACACAAATTTAACCATCCAAATGATTTAAAATAAATGCAATTAACTTACATAACCTTAATCAATCACTTAATAATAGATTAAAATAATAAAAATAATTTTATTTCACAAACAGAAGTTCTAAATTAATATCAAAGTTAGGATAGCAAACTTGGACATCTTTTGGAACAACTAGG
>JAOXYD010022251.1:0-14552 GCA_028565735.1 Pinacopodium congolense | reverse complement strand
GAAGCTAGAGCTTCTCTCACTACTATGATCTGATTCCTAGCTAATGTCTGCATGTTATCTTGTTGTTTTGGCTCTATGCAGACTCTGTTAAATCACCCCTCACATGTCAGAAGACAAGAGAATTAATGGATATCACGCCAAGTTTGAAATATGCAAGATAGCAAGCTAAAATTGTTGACTTAGAGTACAACGGCACCCTGCCACCCTATAACGGCACCCTCTCATGGTGCTGTTATAGCCCCAATTTTGGAGAGCTAAACGGCCTAATGTTCTTCAGCAGTGGCACCCTCTCTAGAGGGTCGTTAATGGTCAGCAACAAGAGGTGTTCTTTGATTTTTTTGCTATAATCTTCATCATTAAGCTCCATTATGGAAATCAAACATTATAGGGCATCCATTAATCACTTAAAAACTGATTTAGGGGTCATAATTCAATAAATTAACCATAAAAATCATATCATTTTTAACCCTATCAGCAATATAAACAAAGTAAGGAGTAATACAAAAAACTTGTAAAATGTAAATTTTTAAGTAAAAGGATAAGGGAAGAATGCACAAACTAAATTTGATAGTGTTTTGGTGATAACCTCTTCACCTATGTCCACTCCTAAACACTTCGTTGGGTATTTCACTATCTCAAAAGCAGATGTATAACTTGGTAATCCCTTCTTCAAAACTTTAGGGTAAGCTTTCTAATCTCACAATTCTTAACCTCTTACCCAAAAGAAAATGTATCACTTGACTCACAAAATTGTTCAACAATAACTCATAAAATACTTGAAAATGTTTGTGTAAACAAGCTTACATCTTCAACAAAGCTATTTTAAACTCTACCAAATGTAAACAATAATGGTTTAAATAACTTCTATGTGTTTCTTAGAACTCTTGGATGATGAATACACTCCTTACTACACCTATTTAAAGTGAAAACTTGGCCTATTAACTATTTATAATTATTTTTTTCTCATTGTTCGTGATTATCACGATAGCTGGTCGAATAATGTCCTACATTACTAAACTAATACATGACTCTTGTCAACAAATCAAATAGGAAATAGCATAATGGTCAACCATATGAAACCCTCTAGTTAACTAGTGATTGGTGGACTAGTCTGTGTACAAACTGGTTTTTAGCATTCTAAAACATAAATAAACATATTCAAACTAACTTAGAATAATTCCAAACACTTTAAAATCTTTTCTTAACTCACACACTCATTGAAAATTTCATAAAAAACAATTTACTTGTTAAGAGCATTATTTTAAAAGCATTCCCCACACATTTTCCTCTTGATTATGCAACCTGTATATATAGTGTAATCATGAATGTAATTATGCATAAAATAAAACCTTTAAAAACAAAAATGCGAACAAGTAATAGTTAGATAAAAAAATTACAATATTCAATCTAAAAAAACAATACCTTGGTCTTCCAAGTTAAGTTCTCTTCACTTAATTACCATAAGCTTTGTTTTAGATCTAATATTCCATAACTAATTTCTTTATCACTTCATCAATATTTGTATCTTTCTAAACAACTTAAACATAATTAAAAAATTAGTATTATGATTGTTTTTTCATTATCAAAATAATGTGGGACTTAATTTGATTTAACACACATTGATTTTTATTATTAAAAAAATCAAAGGTTTCACAAATTCCTTAGTTGACAACCTTGTCAAAATCTTATAACTTGTAAGGATGCTAAAAATCTAAAACAAGTGCATTTGCTATAGTCATTTAAAATAATGTGAATTTTAACTAGAGAGTGATATAACGATAAAGGATAAAAAAAAGCCTTTCTCTCCTTAAATTCATCAATCCACTAATTATTCAGTAGAGACCTCTCTAGTTTCCTTCTTTGAGAGCATTGTCTAGCCTACTTATTATACCATGTGAAGTAATGCCCCTCTTATTTTAAGTTAACAAGTTCTAGATTTGAGATATAGTTCCTAAATTCTTTACAAAAACTTATAACATTATTTTTCTTATCAATTTCCTATTTTAAGAGAGTGTAATCAAAATCTCCTATTAATAACCTAGGCTTAAGTATGCCATTGCTAAGAGATTACAGAAAGTCCAATGGCTATATTCTTATAAACCATATAGCAGCATATACAATTGAAAAGAAAAATCCTATGAATCCTAGTTTTTAGATGGATTCTAAATGTATTACTTGATCATTGGATACTACATTAATGGTATCCCAAAAGCTAGGATTAGATGTCCTGAAAACTCTACCATGATAGTGTGATTGGTAATTAAAAAGAATCATCTAATCCTTATTTAAAAACCATAGTTTCTTACGGTAGTTAATTTTAAGCTTTGGTTTCAAAAGAGTAATGAGAATTGGTTTTATTATTCCAATTTACTCTTGTAGGACTTTTTTTTTAAGATTACTAATACCCATCACATTCCATATTAGTTATGGCATCAAGAAGAGGAAGTGGTGGCTACCTTGCCTTTATTTTTTTTCTAGAAGATCTTCTCTAAGAGGGCACCTAGAATTCCTTATCTTACGTTTCCTAGTAGCTGATTGCTCTATCATTCTTATGAGTTGTTTAGAGCAGCAATATAATTCCCTATAGTTTGCTTTATAAGGATTTATTAAGTTGATTCTAAGGGTGTAGAGAGCATAAGACTAGGTTAGGGGCCTATATTAACAATACTTTGAATATATATCTTGAGTGTGAGTGATTTGAGGGTCCTTAAACTCCTTTTTATGGCTATTTAGTCCAATTAGCTTAACATAATATCCTTTAAAAAATATATGTCCCTTTTCCCTTAATTCCTTTCTCCATTAATTAAGAGAGGGCCTCTATTGATAAGTTACCACGAAAGAGCCTTCAAAAAACTACTCTCTTATTAAGTCTCATGATAGGTATCACTTCCAGAAAGGCTTTGTTAATAAAAAATTCCAAGCAAGGTCGTGCATAAATCAAAATCTTCATGGTTGCAATTTACTCATCCATATATAAATACTTGAACTAAAAAGCTTGCAAAATTACCAGGCCTAATAGTAATCCAATATTCAAGAGAAGTTTTATGGATATAAAGCTAAATTGGAAGGTGGTTTTTCTTTAACTGTCTAAGTTTTAAACCAAGTTGTTAGCTTTAAAGCAAGAGAGGCTTATCTTACACATACCATGGTCCTACCTTTAAGATTTTCCTTCTATTGTAAAATAATGATTCTAGTTATAAGTTTTCAATCACTTTAAGTTATTATTATGACTAAAACTAGTCAAAATATCAATTATTTCAAATATGGTTCAATTAAATCATTGTCATTCTCCTTTGTTTCATTCAACTTCATTTCTTCTTTCTTGACTTGTGACTTATTTCTTCCACTGACAATTAATTCTATTAGTTTTGGAAATTTACAAGGTTGAATAATTTGATTAAGTTTGATTAGTTCTTTATCTTGATAAGGAAACAAAGAGTTGTAAAAGGCCATAATGTGTTAGATTAGCACAAAAAGGGTGAAACATGAGCGTGTTTTTACGTATTTGAGAGAAAACATATGAAGGAATGTGTGATGAGCTTTATTTATTAACTTTTTTTCTATAAATTTTGAATATTTCTTGTAAAGGAGAATCAAAACCAAAGGAAGAAAAAGAAAACACATCCTTATACAGGTTATCCAATAGCAATTTGAGAGAATAAACATGATATATAATGACATGAAAGATACGTTGGAGAAGTAATCATATCAAATTGTTAAATTATAAAGGAGACAACAACCTGGATCCTATAATGAGAAGAAATGTGCTAAATGAAATCTAACATCCCTAGTAATAGAATTTGATGATGAGAACAATATTTTAAGTGCTAATGAAGTTGATGTAGCATTTAAAGTTTAAAGGGGTAGATTTAGGCCCAATAGATAAGTTAGACATGAATGGGAGCCTAGAAGGCATCTTAGAGATCTAAATGAAGCATATTAAAATCTAGGTCACATAAAAATGAAAATATATTCATTTATAGGTTAAAATGATATGAAGTCTAATTTACAGGGTGAGAAAAAGATATATTTACTCTTTTATTACCACGGTTACTCTAAAGAAAAAAAGCAAAATTTAGCTAATGTTGAGTTCACTGATTGTGCCATTAATTGATCGAATTAATTAATGAATAATAGGGAATGAATTAAAATCAACCCATAGTGACTTGGAAAAACTAAAAGATCTTATACAGATAATGTTTATACATACTCATTACTATATAGATTTGCATAAAAAATTATAAACTCTAGCTTAAGGTTTAAAAATTATGGAGGATCAACATAAGGAGATGCAAGTAGCCATGATTACTACTAATGTGGAGGAGGAATGTGAATCAACCATGGTAAGGTTTTCAAATGTTCTAAATTGAGATATAACTAATGTTGTGGGGCTACAACATTATAGGGGGTTATAAGAGATAGAATATATGGATATAAAGTTAGAAACGTAATTAAAACCTAAAGGAGTATTAAAATACTCACTAGTACTTGTAATCCTTGGAGACTTAACTAGAAAAAGGATGATAGGAGTTCATCTAAACTAAAGGATAAACTATTTAAAACTAAGGAAGGGTTCCACAATAAAGCCAAATGTAAACTTGAATATCAAGCCTCTCTAAATAGAGATATTAAGTTCTTTTTCATTTTTTATGAATAGGTCATATTACATCTCAATGCTCAAATAAGAGGTTATGATCATGAGGGATGATGGAGAGGTGAAACTTAGATGAAAAGTACCCAATGCCACTACTCGATAATCTAGTGATGATGGAGTTGAGTATGTTATTGAAGGTGAGGTGTTTGCTATTAAAAAAGCATTAAGTGCTCAAATCAAACAAGATGATGTGAAGCAAAAAAGAGAGAACATATTCCATACTAGATGTCAGATTTATAACAAGGTATGTTGTATGATTGATGGAGGAAGTTGCATTAATGTAGCTAGTATTACTTATGTAAAAATTTGAGTTTAAGTATAGTTAAACACCTAAATTCATACAAACTTTGGTGGCTTAGTGAATGTGATCACATCAAATTAAACAAATAGATTTTGTATTTTTAGTTATAAAGATGAGGTGTTATGTGATAATCATATGAAAGTTGGTCATATTCTTTTAGGGAAGTTGTGTTAATATCATAGAAAAGTTAGTCATGAGGGATTTAAGATTAGCTAAATTATGAAAGACAATAAAACAATTGCTCTTATACTTTTGACACCTAAATAGGTCTATGGAGACCAACTGAGATTGAAAAGAGAGAATGAAGAAAAAAAGAGTGTAAAAAATTAAAAAGAGAGTAAAATAAGGAAAAAATAGAGTGAGACTAATATTTCAAAATAAAAAGAGTGAGTGGTAAGCAAAAGAAAATGAATTAAGTGAGTTATTTTGTAAAAAAGATTCATATTAGGAGTGCTTTTTATGTTAACTAGCTAATGGTTATACTTTTATTGAAAGAGGATTATTTTGATGTTGATTAACATAACATATGTCTTCCTAGTGTTGTTTCTTTATTGAAAGAATGCAATGACTTTCTAACTAATCATATTCCTAATGGGTTACCATACATTAGATGGATTGAATATCAAATTAATTTTATAGTAGGGTTGTAATTCCTAATGCAAGTGGGGGAAAAGCATTAGTCCATAAGTAGGTCCAGGGATTTTAGTTCCTAAGAAGGATGGTACTTGGCAAATTTGTGTTGATTAGAGAGAAATAAATAGAATAATAATAAAGTGTAGACAACCTATTCCTATGATAATTAATAAGGTAGATGAATTGCATGGTTCTTTTATATTTTGAAATTTTGATATGAATAATGGTTATCATTATATTAAATGAGAGAAAGTGATGAATAAAAAACTGATTTTAATTTTAAGAATGGTTTGAGAAAATGAACATTTGGTTTTACTAATGCATATAGTACTTTCTTGAGACTAATGAATCATAGGCTATAAGCACGCATATGAAAATTTATTGAAGTCTATTTTTATGACAATTTATTGCCACTGTAAGAATTTAGAAGAAAATATTCATCACTTGAGATGAGTGATTTATGTGATAAGAAAAATAAAAAAAGTATTATAGTCATAAAAGTTTACTTTTGCATGAAAAATATTATGTTTCTTGGCTATGTATATAATATAAAAGGTATTGAAGCAAAAAAGGAAATGGTTAAAGCAATGAAGGAATTTATAGCGAATCCTTTTCATGGCTTGCTGAAATTTCATCATTTACCCTCTCCATAAAAGGATTCAACCTTAAGTTGTTACCTACATTGAGGAGAAAGATTAGTATCATTAACATTGTACCCACTAGGAAGATCTAGCTTCTGATCATTATTGTTGAACCTTTCAATGAATTGAAATGGACCATTCACTATTTATTGCAACTTAGGCCATCTCTGTAGTGGAAATCTTTGCTTCCTTGTATATACCCAATCCAAATAATTAGGTTCAAAGATAACACATTTCCTCCCCTTGTTAGCTTTATTTTCATAATGTTCATTTTCCTCTCTATTTGATGTTTTACACCTTTATGAATTTTTTTCACCATCTTAACTCTCTTATATACATGTAAACTAACTCTTTCATCGATAGGTAATACCAACCATAAACAATCTCAAATGGTGAATATCCATATATGAATGCACAATCCTATTATATGCAAACTTAACAAGTAGTAAGCAATCTTTTCAAGTCTTTAAGTTCCTTTGATTGATAGCTTGAAAAAAATTAGATAAGGTCCTATATATTCCATAAGTTTGAGGATGATTAGTAGTAGTAGAAATCCTAGTGGTAAAAATTTTAATTTAACATTTTTATAAGTGATGCACATACTATACACACTCTCCTCATCATGTATCATCATTGGCTAGTAAAAATTCTCACATAAAGTATTTAATGTCCTTTTAATGCCAAAGTGATCCATTAAACCACCAATATGTGCCTTGTGTAACAATACCCCATATATAAATCATTAAAGTCCTATTTAAAGTAGAGTTATTAGTCAGATTACTACTTGAATAAGAACTACCAGAATTACGATTCAAGTGGCATTATTAGTTAATGTTTTAATCTAATTAAGAATCAATGTTAGACCACTAATTAAGGTTTTTCACATTTGCTATATTGTCCCTATATAAAGGGTACATTGCTAAGTAATAAAGACATATTATAGTTGTATAACTTTAAGAGTTGTGAGTGCTTCTTTTCATTGAACTTCTAAATTTATCAAAGAATTTTTTTTCTTAGTCATGTTTAAACACTTTATGAACTTGGTTCTTGATTTTTTTTAATCAATGATTCCATTCCATTGTAAATTAGGATTAACTTTGTTAATGAGATCCAATTTTGTTCATAGGTTATCTAGGTTTACTTCCTAAGTAGGTTCACATTGTTCTTCTAATTATGACAAGTTCAATTTCTTCTTTTATCTTACCCTTAATTTTCTTTGTTAGGTCTTTAACCCTAATTGTTCCACCATTGTAATGTAGGTGACTTTCACTTTTGCTAGTGTCATAGAATAGCATTATTTTTCCATCCTTGGTCTTTATATACCTTTCCTACTCTATTTAAAATGAAAAATTTCATGATGAGTTGTTAAGGTGATAATATTATTTGTGTTGCACATTAGTATGACCTACTGAATTTATTTAATGATAAGGGTGTAACCTATTGTGTTTTTTTATATAAATTTTTATATGTTCACCCATTTTTTGATATTATATTTTATAATTTATATGTGTGATTTTTTATTTTGTATGTTCATGTTAAAAAGAGAAGATTTGTGCTAGTGTGGTGCATTTTAGAAGAGTAGCATATGCCATTAATGACAACGTTATTGTCATATGGAGATAATCATTGGTATCTTTTGAAGAGAACGACTTGACCCTTTAATAACGTCATTAATGCTTCAATATACTATCATTTAAACCCATTATTCAGATAATAGATCAATGCAAGTGTATAATGACATTGTTGCTCCCCCATACCAAGAGCTGTTGAAGTTTCTAGAGGTATGATTTATGAAGGATTCAAAGAACTATTTATAAAATTCACTTTATAGACTTGGCAAGTAATGTTTGGAGACTTGGAAACAATCTTTTAGTAAATTTTGAGCATACTTTATTATTATTTTCCTATCGTTTTTAATTAACTTTAGGTTTTGAATTTTTTAGTGCTTTCAATTGATGAAATAGGAGATTCAAGATAGTTTTGAGAATTCAAATAATTAAGGCACACAATTCAAAGTCATAATTCAGTTTGAAGTTAGATTTGATGTTTTCTAAACTCTTTATTTCATTGTATTTAACTCTATTTTCATTGTAATTAATAGATATGTGCTTTTATGTTTAATAATTTGTGTTCTTTGTTTAATATGTGTAACTAAATTGTTTAATAGCTAAGGCTAGGGTTAATAAATTTTTTAATTGAGTTATTTTTCATGAATTGGATGCTAAAATTTTTTTATTTGAGTGCTTAATTATCTATAATAAATTGGCCACTTAGTATAAAGTCATAGTTAAGTAAGGATTTGAGAATTATACTTAGGTATTGGCAAAAACAATAAACAATGCAGTTTAAATTAGTGAATTACTGAACTCTAATTAATTTTTTTAGGGTCTTAAATTTGAAATAAAATAATTTAGGATTACATTTCTTGATCCTTAATCTTGTCACCAAAGTTCTTTATATGAAAAAATAGGATTAATCAAGATAGGGCATATAGCCTTAACCATAACTATGTTTTAATTTCGTAAAGATGCCCTAGATAAGGCATAACAATTAGTTTTTAAATTAATTAATTCATTAGATGTTGAAAATCTTAGCTATACATTTGGATTTCGTAATTTTCATCAGCAACCTTGATTTCTTTGCATTATTTTAGATCGATTTAGTTTAGTTTAGTTTAGTATTTTTAGTTTAATTAAATAATCTATTGAAGTTCTTTGGATAATTGTAATATGAGTGATTTAGTAGCTATAGTTAAATCCTTATGGGATGATATTTAGACGTAATATTGATTCACTATATTACTTGTGATAGATATACTTGCCTATAAGTTTGTCTTAAGTATAATTTAAGATTTGATTGAAATGTTAGTTTAGCAAGACCATACAACACTAAAGTATTCTACTTACTAAATATAACTTTATCAAAATATGTATATTCCTTAACCGTGTCCCTAAATTCTTGGTGAAGATCGTCCCCTCAGTGTATGCTTAGTACCCTTAAAAAAAGATTGAAGTTAAGATTAAGGTCATTGGTCTCATCTTATCCATTAAGATGCCCATTTCCTTGAAGGCATCATAGAATAATTTGTTGACTACACTTCTTATAACTAACAATATCCTTTTCACAAAAGAGTTATCATCGATAGGGTCATAACTATGACATTTGTATGGGAGTTGATTAAGGACTATCCTCTTACTTAAAGTTGAAATGGAAAATTTCATCTTTTTATCAAGTTTTTTATGATTAAGTCATTTGATATCTCTTCCTATTATGACGCTTTTCCATTATCATAACTTTAATTCAATTCAGTTATCTCTAATTACCACATGGATAATCTTTTGGGTAGGGTGTATTTCCCTATCAAGTTCTCGAATTCTTATCCTCTATTGGGGGTGGCTTCCTATTCCTTCCTTATTCCTATCATCCATGTTGTTTTCCTTGGGAAATGACATATCTTCCTTATTTCACCTACTATTATAAGATTTTTTCAATCCTTTATCTTATGTCTAATATCCACATAGAAGTGACAATATAAGATTTTTTTTTTGTATGTAGGTTATTTTTCATTCTTATTGATCTTTAAACTAAGTCATTATCAAGGATCTAATAAATGAACCTATTGAGGGATGTACTGAATCCAACTCTTGGTGATCCTAATGGTTTTTTTAAAATTTTTCTATCTTTGCCTTTTTTATCTTAGTTTTATTAATTGAAGACACACTACTCTTCAATTATTTGTTACACTTTTCAATGGTTCCTATCACATTGCACTCCACATCTTCTAGGTCTATATATATTTTATCCTTAATTTACATCTCCTCAAAGATTCAAGGTCTCTTTTTTTTTAATATTGAGTTCTATAAAGGTTGGCAAAGTTTTAGTCCATTCATGAGGGATATTATTATTATCAATACATTGGAATGGGGAATTGGATACCTTTAAAACTAAAGCATTGGAGATATTTAGACTTTTTTTTCGCCCTTTAAGTTATTGACAAAAAGCTATACAGAATCCCGAGACCAATATCTATTACTAGAAAAATGTGATACAGACTTTACTTATTTGATAAAATTTTAATTTTAATTTAAAATTTTCATAATTTCATACTTTAAGCTATTTATAAACCTAATTAAAGCATTTTTCTAGAAAACATTGAAATATATCCATAGATTTATTTTCTGAATTAAAAATTCTTGAAGCTCGCTTTAAAATTTTTGAAAAGCTCATATCATCTTAGTTTATTTAAATGTTTTAAAGCACATGCCTACTATTTATTAGCGTTAGGTGATTAGAGCTTAAGTAATCATTAATTAATTTTTAATTCATTAAAAAATTTATAGGGATAGTAGAAAAGTAATGACCTAACACCAATCCTTCTACCATTTTCTTTAAGTAACGATGCTAATGGTGAAAGTGGCCACTGGCAAGTAGCTACTAGCCATAGTCTTTAATGGTAAAAAGAACAATGACAAAGTCACCACTAACATGGCAATGGAAACATCCAAAAAAGAAAATTTTCATATTGAAGAGACTATAAGAGGTTATTAGTAGAACGTAGAAGAGAAGGGAAGAGAAAAATCTATAAAGATTGTTACAATACCTATGTTACAAATGAAAGGTTATGTTACATGATACAATATTATAGACTGCAAGCCTTATGGCACCCAAGAGGGGGAGGGGTGAATTGGGTATTTAAAAATTTCTTGCTAAATAAAATGAACTGAACCATCTAAATCAATTTTAACTATATGCCATCTATAAACTAAAATTCAACCCATAAGGAATGGTATGCTTATGCCAATGTTAATGAAATTTAATCAAGAATAAAACAAATATAAGAGCATAAAATTAAAGAGATAAGGGAAGAGAAGAACACAAGGATTTATAGAGGTTCGCCTACCCTAAAAATAGGCTAGGTCCTTTCTTTAACTACTTGTTAGAAATTAACTACAAACAATCTTACTTTAAGTAAGGGAAGAGTAACCCTTACAATCTTGATTTCAAGGGTCAAGAGGAAGCCAATACAATCTTACTTCAAGGGTGAAGAGTAATCCAATATTCTTGTTCACATGGGTTAAAAGGAACCCACACAACTATCTTGAATTATAAGCTTCAAGAGGAACTCAATGTAATCTTGTTTCTAAGGGTCAAGAGGAACCTACCAATCTTACTTTCTAATTGGTGAAGAGTAACCCTTCCAAACATAATTGAAATATATAATTTTTTCCCCAAAAAATAGCCCCTAATATAGGCTACGAAAGCCTCAATTCAAGCTTATATAGTTTATTAAAAACCTGATCAAAATCAATCCAAGAAATAGTTCAAATGTAACCAATGTAATAGGAATGCCTTATGCTTTCCTTAATGCTCATACATAGCATGAATCAATTCAATTAACTTTTAAATATCAATGCAACTGAAATCTTGTTTAACAGAGGTCAACAGCAATCTATAAAATATTTTTAAAATCGAAAAGAGCAACCTTAATGACAATTAGGAAATACCACAATCAATTTCCCGAATTATATAACCAATTCACAACTTAAATGATGTATCATTGAAGCACATGCAATATAAAATGATTCGGCATTTTTTAGAGGCAAGTAAAAATTATGAACACCTTCCTAACACATTAATAGATTATAAAAAATCCAATTGAAGAAATAAAAATGTGAGTAATGTATTCAAAATTCAAATTGAATCAATATGAACATAAGTTGTGAAATTAAACAGTCTTAATGTTCCAACCTAGAAAATAACTATTTTATCAAACCAAATGGCATGAAATCAACACACAAAAAATTACTAGAACCTTAATCCATTAGTTAGCAAAAAATTTCTATAATAACAAAGAATTTAAAGCATGAAACAGATGAGTTGAAACAAGAACAAGAAAGAACTATCAAACTTAGACATCTTTGGAACAACTTGAAAAATCACGCTTAAGAAGACAATATAGAAACTTAAAAATTGTAACAAAACTTCCAGAACACTCTTAGAGACATAAAAAAAAATATAAAACAACAAATTTATAGCAATAAAAATATATTTAGCCACTCAAATATGAAAATAAGAGATGAAACATCCAAATATGGACATTTTTATGTCTATAAACAAATGGATTTAAATCAATGATCTACACTCCTAAAAACACAAACAAATGACTAATCAAAATCTTAAATATCTAAAAAAAAACTTGTAAACAACAAGATTTTAGCTTAAAAAACAAAATTAAACCAAATAGATTTAAGAAGAATTAAGATAAACACTAAGAACTTAAAAACTTAAAGCTTATGGAGTAAGATGGGTTTTAAGGCTTATGATTCTCTCAAAATGGATTAGAAACTTAACAAAAGGTTTAAGACAATTATATATAAGTATTAGAAGAGATTAGAATCATTGGTGACAAAAACTATTCATTTGGTTATTTAAAACTCATTAAAACCTGAAGCAAAAACTAACCATTAGAGATGCCTCTGTTACTGGTCCAGTAGACTGATATATATATATATATATATAAGTCAATTGCCCGACCATTGGTCGACTAGTCATTTAGGATCAGTTAACCGATCCTTATATAAAAGCAATTTCATATTCTATAAGTTACATAAAACCGAGACAAAACAAACCAAATTGTTTCAATTCTAATTTAGTCCAAATAATTAAATTTATTTTAATGTGTGTATTACTTGATATTTTGATTCATTGCTACTTATATTATAAATTGAGTAATTGAATTCTTGAAAATGTGTTTGGAGAATATGTCTGCGTATTGTTAATTATCGGTCAACTAATAGTAGTATTTTGGCTGACCAAATGTGTTTTTACAGGTATATCAGTCTACTGATATTAATTGTTCGGTCGACCGAATATGGTGTGCAGGGACATCGATCGACCGATACCAGTTGTTCAATTGACCGAATGATCAAAATTCTAAGATTTAAATACCATCGCCTTTGCTATTTACTATTTGTATAATAAGCTGCTTCATATATTTTTTTGTATCTTATTAAGTTCTTTATTAAATTTATTTTCAAGTTTTGACTTGTAGAATTCCTGAATAGAAATGCATAAATATGATATTACAAGTTGCATGATCTCATTAAGTTTGCATTGGCTAAAAAGCATTCTTAAATGTTATTTTTGTATGTTTAAAATTTTGTATGTCTTGATAAATGCTATATATTATTTTTTCAATGTTTCTTAGATATTTAAATGCTCTATGAATTACACGATGTGTTTTTACATTTATAAAAGCATGTTTTGGAGCCTTTTTGAACATATTTTCAATAACCATGTTTTCCAAAAGTTTTGAGCCCTCTTATATAGTTTAAAATTTTGCACTTGCATTTTGTTTAGGGAAACTATTTTATCGAGGGAGAGCTTAGAAGTTTTTCTTAAAAGATTTGATGTTTTTAATAACTTACCCCTTACGTTAGTGTTTGAAAAGTCATAATTCCTCGATAGAAAAGGTTTCAAGATTCATTAAAGTTTTAAATTCATTAGTATTTGGAGTTTATTTGATGAATAAGTAATTAAGTTGGTAATTCGGTGAAATTTGTATGACTGCTGTAAGTGTCCCAAAGTTAATCTTAATTTATTTAACTAGTGACATTTAGTTACACCTTGAGAGAGGGTAGCTAAAATATTAGGAAATCTTAGGCCAAGCATAAATTGAATCAATTAAACCAAAGGGAAGCAAATAAGGATAACAACAAGTCCTAGCTTTTCATCTTGATTTCTCCTAGTTTCAGTTTATAGTTTTGGCTTTAGTTGCGTTGCTTTCCTTTACCTTTATTTTGTCTTTGTTTTACTTGTCTATTTAAATTTGTTTAAATCGGTTTCTTAAACAAAGCATAACCTGAATTTAGTGGTGACTAACTTTAATCTTTGTGGGATCGATATCCTCTTTTTACTACAAGTTGCAACCCGTCTACTTACGGTTTTGAGAGTAAAACTAGTTTTGGCTTTGCAATCAACAATACTCTTATATTAATTTCATTAGTAGTTAGTTAGATAAGAAGAGTATATCTAGAACTTTTTTAGTTTTATAGTACAATCTACTTTCTTGGTTTAGTGAGAAACTAAATTTGATTAATCCATCAATTGTAGAAAATGAATATTGACTTATTGCGTTGGTTAGGTGACTTAAAGTTTAACGGACGTTCAAAATGATTTTTACTTTGAAACCAACGTACTTTTTAGGCAAGTGCACCTATCGTAAAAGTAATAAAGCGGAGTAAAATTTAAGCTCCGAGTGTCGAACCCACAGGGAATTGTTTACTTAACTACTAGGTTGATTGGATTACAATTATTTAGGAAA
>JAOXYD010022232.1:0-14553 GCA_028565735.1 Pinacopodium congolense | reverse complement strand
CTAAGATAAAAAAAAGCCATAAGCTTTCCATAAGAAGATGTAGTAGCAGTATAAGTAGGTTAAGTAATTGGTAGAGGAGGAAGATGGAAATTCATAGTGATCTTAGAGAAAACCTTACCCATGCCCTCCTCAGGTGCTATAACTAGTGCTAGTATAATAGGATTGTCTACTATTTTTCCCTCCCTAATAATGGTATAAAAAACTTATTGTTTGATCTAGGAAATCTAAAATCAAAATCTCAATCTTTTATTACACACCATTTCAACCCTAAACTCAAGATTAATTTAACTGTAAGTGCATTGATCAACAAGTAATATAGTTGATTCAAATGAGTCCAAAGTCTCAATACCATGAGGAAAATATTATGACCATTATGTCTCTAAGATTATAATTATCTAAGTAAGTCTAATTAACTGAATGAAGAAACTAAATTATGCAATTAAACTAATATATTAACTAAAAGTTTCTAATTAATTCAATGGAGATCAAGAATGTGATTAAGGATTACCAAATTGAATTAATTAGCGAAGGTTTAGGTTTTCAATGATCCATTTGAGTTACTAAATATTATGATGCCTGATCTAGGTTTTCCTTATGAAATCAAGACACAACTATTGTTAAATCAATGCTTTATCTCTATTGGTATTATCCTAAATTTTGGTCATTCATCAGACTTCAATAATAGGCTTAAAGATAAAAAATTTCAATCTTAAAATCCCTTTTTTCAAGATTAACACCCTTATGATTAACTAGAGTTTGGTCATACACCGATTTAAATTACGTTATTTGTATATTATTCCAATAACCAAGTTAGAAGGTCTCATAGCCAAGGCTATCCAATGGCTTTATTCGAAATAATTAAGTTAGAACTAATATTAAGTACTCAAATAAGCAAAGTCTAGCTCTATAACATATATATGAACTTAGTTCAACCATTTAATAACCTTACCTTAGCAAAAATTCAGTTTAGAAACACATTTGAATAAAAGAAAAATAGGAATAGAACTTAAGCAACATGTTCTTGAATTAATTCAAACAAAGTGAGGTATACTGAAATAAAGAGTTTATAAAGCATCAAATTAAGCTTAAAGAGTTTCCTAACTCTAAATCATGTACTTTAGCTCTTACAATCCTAAAAGACAAGCTTGAATCTCCAAAATAAAAGATTGAAAATGAAAAACATAAGAAAATCTACCTAAACTAAGATAAATTTAAAAACAAAGTGTTTGGTTATTTAATCCATTATGTCAGACATCTAAGGGGCCTCTTTATTTATAAGGAAGAGGCTGTTAGAGCTTGGATTAAGTGGTTGCTACAAATTGATTGAATTTAGCTAGAAACTAATGCATATGTGTAGTCCAATAGTGCTTGAAGTTAGTAATCAATGGCGTTTTTTAATACCACTATTTATGTCCTAGAGATAGCTACTTAAGTGAAGGTTTTGGGGAAATCAAAGTCGTTGAATATCATCATTTATCTTTTGGAGACAACTACTTCAATGTGTGTTTGGTGGGATTAATGGTGGTTTAAGGCCATAACATTGTTGATCTCATGAACTTACTTTTTCTTTGAATCTTTTGTACAATTCTCCAATCTTTCTCTTCATCCTAAAAATTAAATATTTTCGAACATAAATTGAACTTTCAAGCACTAAAATAAGGTTAAATACATAATAAATAACACTTGAAAAACATCAAATTAGGTTCATATCAATAAGGCTTTTATGGTTTGTTATTTTTGTTCTTATTTTGGGAATGTTGAAAATTTTCTATGAAAAACAAAGTTGGTTTCATAAATCGCCAAGATTTTTAAGTGGTAGGGTGGTATCTAAACTTCAAGGACCCAAATTAGTGTGAGTGCCTAAAATAAAATAACTTTCTTTGTTTTATAGGAATTCAAAAGGAGCAATAGGAATTTAGATTGTGGATTTTTAAGTCATATGATGGGTGACACATTTCATTTCATTTCTATTAAGAGAAAATATGTTGGTGGTGGAACTTTTGAGGACAATGCCAATTGTAAAATAATTGACATTGAAAAATTTGGTAATAAAAACCACACTATTATTGAAAATGTGCTTCTAGTTGATGGTTTAAAGCCAATTTAACATAGTGTCAACCAACTTAGTGATAAAGATTCTAACGTAAGTTATGAAGGCATATGATACATTGGTTTTATGGTGTTAGACAATAGCATTATATTTACTGTTAACAAAGAAGGAAATATTTACATTATTGTTCTTAATGATCTTTTTATCCGTGATGTAAAGTGTTTTATTTATATTAGTAAAGATGCTTAGATGGGGCATAGGAGATTAAGGCATGCAAGCATAGATCTCATGTCTAACCTAAACAATAAGAAAATACTAAATAGACTATCGAAGCTGAAGTTTAAAAAGGACATGATACGTGGAGCTTACCAAATGGGAAGCAAGTTAAGAATTCCTTCAAAAGTAAGAAATTGGTAACATCTACTATATTTTTTGGAACTATTGCATATGGATCTATTTAGTTCTAGTGATACTGCTAGTTCAGGCAGAAAATCATATAAATTTGTCATTGTAGATGATTTTAGTAAGTTGACATAAGTTTTGACTCTTGCTAATCAAGATGAGCGTTTTAGGTTTTTTTTCAAAATTTTCAAAGATAATATAAAATAAGAAAGATTTTACAATTCCATCAAACTCCTAAAGTTTGATATGAAAGATTGAGTGCTTTTCTTTTACGGAATGGTTTTACAAAGGGTAAAGTAGATACTATACTCTTCATCAAGGAGCATATTAATGATATTTTAATTTTTCAAATTTAGGGTGATGATTTCATCTTTGGTGCTAATATTGTGTAAGGAATTTTTTAAGTGTATAAGTAGGAAATTTGAAACAAGCATTATGGGGTTTTGCACATCAACCAAATGAAGGGTAGAATATTCATCAATCAAATTAAATACACTAAGGAGCTAATCAAATGCTTTGAAATGGAACAAGAAAATAATTTAGGAACACCAATGAGCATTACAAGAAAGTTGAATAAGGGTGAATAAGGTAAACATGTGGATGCAAAGCTTTACTAAGGTATGGTAGGCAGTTTGCTTTACCTTACCATAAGTAGGCCTAATATTATATTTAGAGTATGTTATGGGCTATATTTTAATCAAGTATTAAGAAGTCACATCTTTTAGTCTTTATGGATACTTAATTATTTCTATGGAACCACATCCTTAGGACCTTAGTATCCTAAGAATGCATCTATATAATTAATTAGCTATTCCAATATAGATTATGCTAGTAGTTCTTTTAAGAGGAAAAGCATATTTGATTCTTATTGGTTCTTAGGTAGTGGATTAGTTTTATGGTTTAGTAAAACACAAAATTTTGTAGCTTTGTTAATAAAAAAGTAGATATGTATTAGTTAGTCATTATTGTAAAAAACTTACTTTGGCTTAAGTAATGACTTAGAGACTATGGCATGGAGCTTACTAAGATTCCTATTAAGTTTTAGAAAACTAGTTCCATATGCCTACAAAGAACTAAATTCAAAATTCTAGGACCAAGTGTATAGAGATAAGGCATCATTTCATTACAGATCATGTACAAAATGGTGATATTATATTACAATTTGTCAATACAACAAACCAATTGGTTGATATTTCCCTTTTGATAATTTATTTATAACAATTGAAATCTTTTCAACTATCTTATAATTTTTTAATGATGTCAAAAAGGGGGAGAAGTTTAATGATTTCAGAGGTTTCATGTAAGGGAAGTTGCTAGTTAAATTATACTTGTGATAAGTGATATATGAAAAGTTTTTTTTTATCCCTATGATATATGCTATATGACATTTTTTAATTACTATCCATGCTTATTTAGTTAAAACATATTGATGCGTATATTTAGGGGAAGTAAAATTTGTTATAATGTATGAATTAAGGAAGAGTGAGCTTTCATGGAGAAAACATAATATGTTTAAATTTAAGTAGAGCATTGAGAATTTTGATTGGCATGCTTATTTTGAAAGAATTTTTTCTCTCTAATATCAATTTTTTTTGTCATTATCATAAAAGAGAAGATTGTTTATCCAAAGGGAGGTTTCAATGGTGGTTTTGATGATAACGAAATAAACTTATTACTATTGATTTGATTTATTATGAATAGTTTGAAAGATAGGTTCATTTGATCATGGTTTGAAATGAAATATTTGGACTTGAAGATCAAAATTGATCATAAAGTAAGTTCAAGAAATTTAGGAGATTTAAGAACTTAATTTACCCAATTTAAGTTTGGTTGCAAGTTTTATTTAAAGATTCAATAACCTTAGTTGCTTAAAGTTGCATTCATATTGAATAAGTTTTTCAAAAGTGCTTAAATGTTTTCATAAACTAAGATAATTTTTTTAAAGCTTAATTGAAATGTTTCATTGTTTAAAATTAATTTGGGAATAACTTGAAACTTGTGTGAATTGGTTTTAAAGTGAAATTAATGATTTTGGAAATGTTTAGAAGCTGTCTGGAATTGATTTTGAATTGGAAAGTTTCAAATTATGCTGAAAATTGCATGGATTAAGATATTTTAATTTTTTGATTTCAAACAAAAATATTTTATTACAAAATCACTTTGGAGAATTTTAGAACTCTTTTTAATCAAGGTTTGAGTGTTTGAAAGTATTTTGGTCAAATTTTGTTATGTTTTATAAAGTAATAATGGCACCTTGCAATGATGAGCTCAACTGTCACATTATAGTCATGTTGTCTTTCTAATAGCAAAATGAAACTCTATAATGATGGTATAAATGAAGCCATTATAGTCTAATGTCTATACAGAGCCACAATGGTGGTGCAAATTAGCGATGTTTTGGTGTATCGTTATGATATGTAACATATTCACTAACGATTAGTTTTTACTGTTTAACTAGGTTTTAATTAAGGGTAACAGTTAATTTCGTACTTTAACGACATTTTAAGCTTAGATTCACTTTAAAGACATGGTAAATAATAATTTTGTACTCTAACGACATTTTAAGCTTATATTCACTTTAAATACATGTTATATAAGTTATTAAAGGATCTTTACGAGGTTTTATAATAGTTTAGAGCATTAATAGTTAAAAACCTTGTGATGAGCTGATTTTGAGCATCCATTGTACATATTTGTGTTTTTGAGAATGAGTTTTGGTTTTTGTGGTTTTAATCCAACAAGTATTGAGTTATGATTTCATTATAAGGTTCATTTATACCTTTAAAGAAGATTTGTATAAGGTTCCTCTTAAACCTTCATAAAAGAGGAATGGGTATTACAAGAGTTCCTCTTTATTCAAAGAGGATTTGATTTTCTAGTGAATTTTTTAACAAGTAGATGAAGAGTGTGTGTAAGCAAAGATTTTCTTGTTAAAATACTATGGAAATTCATCTTTTTAACTCTCCTTTCCCTTGCTCTTTATATTAATTATATGCATTCCTTTTATACTTCTATTTTGATAATTAATATCATTGTATAAATCAGTTAGGATGAATTGTGTGGTTTAGGGATTACATACTATATAAAAAATAGTTTATACTTAAGCTTTAGAAAATTTTGGACACTAATTTACCCTTACCTTAGGTGCTATTAAGCTTAACAAAAAAATATCTATCTAATGCTCACAATAAAAAAAATGTAGAGAAACACTATTTAAAGAAACTAACTACTTTTCAGAAGCATCCCAATCTTCTTATAATTTATGACTCTTTAATTATTTACCACTTTGGTCAGAATAAAAGGGCTATTAGAAATAATATATCATGTATATAAACTTTTAGTTACAAGAAAAAATATAATCCTTTTTTCTAATATGAAAAATCATTTTCATTAAAAAATGGAACATTACTTAAAATTTGTCCCTCTTGACTACATGAACATGTCAATGCATTTAATTGAGTCATATTTACTATTTACTCACTAATTTCTTTAGAAACTAACATTAAAAAAGAGAGTCTTGCTCTGATACCAGAAGTTAACACTAAATGATATCGAAGAGGGGGTGAAGTAGGTGTTTAAAAATTTTATAAACATAAACCTATATTAATTTTAATGATGAATGAATTTTCTAACTATAATTAAACTTAGAATGATGATGATGTTGATGTTAATATAAAATAATGTGATTCAAGTTCAAACAGTGCAAGAATATTTACAAGAGTAAGTAAACAAAGGGGTGAAAGGAAGAAAGGACGCACAACTAATTTTTATAGTGGTTTAGTAACTAACCCTTTAATTACACCCACTCTTTAAAATCCTACTTAAAAGATTAACTATAAAATAATCTTCTTTAGGATGAATAGAAAAGTTTACAATCTTCTTTAAATGCGTAAGGAGGAACACTCAAAATCTTTTTGAAGTGGGTGAAGAGTAGTGTAGCCCTTACAAATTTTACTTTAAGGTAAATAGTAACCCTTAAGATTTTTTAAAGTTAACCCTAATACTCAAGACTCGATATAACTCAAGAAAAGATTAAAATAAAAAACACAATTAATATATCTTACTTGATTAAAACAATGCTTAAAGGTTAATTAAAAAAACACATTGAATGCAAGTTTTTAAAAAACAATGAATACAAGCTTAAAAAATTTATACTTCTCCGTAAGCTCATTTATCTAAAAAGTACACTTCAAACCATATATCTTTCTCTTAATTTATTCAAGGAATCAAAAAGCTTTTTTTTTTATGTACTCAAGATCATGTATTTATACTAAAAAACCATTTACAAGGAAAATCAAACCATTACCCTAACTTGTAAAACCATTAGAAACAAAAAGCTAGCCATTATTATACTGTAAAAATGCCTATTGGTTGACCAGTATATCAAATTTCAATATACTAGTAATTAGTCTCTAGCATTAATCAACTTATGCTTTTATAAATCAGTTTTCTAAGGTTTCCAAATACTTAGAAACAAATTATTTTAATTTGAGGAATAAGACCTTTTGATTTTTAGAAAAACCAAATATGTCTAAGTTAATGAAAATTTATTCACATTTTAAAATTTTTACAACATTCAAAATTTTAAAAATTTTCTAAACTTCTCTAAATCACTTTTCTCATAGAAACTTGTCTTTTCCAAGTTTTAAATTTCTTTGAAGTGATTTTATACACCAAGATCTTTCAAATGAATTAAAAAAACAAAAAATGTCCTATTATGTGAAAATTTATGCACTTTTCAAAACTTTTCAAAACCTCAAAACATTTCAAAGTTCTCAAACATGCCAAAATCTCTTTTTTCACAAAACCATAACTTAATCAAGTTGAAAAACTTGTCCAAAACTTTTATAATGGTCAAAATTTTAAATTAAAATAAAAAAATTCAAAAAGTTTTTATCCATGAAAATTTATGCACAATTTGAAAGCATATGCAATTTAAAACTTTTTCAAACACTTTCCCAACTTTTTCAAACATCTCAAAATCATTCTTTTAAACAAAAATTAATTAAAAAACACTAAAAATTTTCCAAAAACATATTATTGTGTGAAGAGGGATTTTTTGAATAAGCTTAACCAAATTCCTCTTGATTATGAAATATTGTATTAAAAAACCTAGTATGGAAACATTATATTCAAATTCCTCTTGATTACAAAATATAATCCTATCGAATCTAGACAAACTTGATCCTGATCCATCTCTTGATCTTTTCTTTCATGTTTACTTCGCAATTCTCATTTGCTTTCATGAAACATCATCTACATTTCTGTCTTTGAAGCAAAGTACATTTTTAAAAGAAATTTATTTTTTCATCATTTAGACTACAAATTAGGACCTTTCCTGGTTCAACAGAAAAGAATGATCACTATATAAAAGAGGAACCATTATAGCACATGGGGAAAATTGTCATAGTACAAGAGAGGTGATTGTTGATGTCTTCTCTCTTTGGTATGGTATAGAGAAGTAGTCCACATTAATAGTATATGAGAGAAGCCTTTATAATACACAATATTTACTATCATGGTACATAAAAGAAGCCTTAATGATATATCTAGATTTTGGTACACATATTATTTATTACCATTTTTGTTAATGAGTATTTATTACTGTGAGATCTTAGATTATTAGAGAACCCATCTTGATGTACTAATTGATTTTATAATGGATTATTTTTAGAATAGATATCGTGATTTTTACTTCTCATATTGAAATGGTTTTCTATTAAAAATTTGGTGCTATCCTTTATGATTAATTTTGCATTCATATTTATTACTTATAGTTTCATTCAAGTGAGAAAGCTTCATTTTACCCACTAAATTTTATTGTTGCTTCCATTATGTTGAACACCTTCCTTTCCTAATTTGTATCAGAGCTTTGGTTTGTTATTTATAGGTTTAGATTGATTGAAAGATAGAGCCTAATTATAGTAGAATGATTAGCTTGAATGATGCAAATTATCATAAATGAAAAGAAAAGATGAAATATTTATTTTTTGTGAAAAAAGATGCACTAAAAAGGCCAAGCACTAAAGTGATGAAGAATGGGAATTAGACCTTGATACAGTTAGTTGGTATGATAATATTTTAAACCCTATCATAAATGATTCACATGTTACGACTTTGTGAAATAAGCTTGAATTTTTGTATCCTTTTAAGATTAAATAACAATAAAATATTTTTTAAACATGTTATGAATTTCAAGGGTGTCTTGATCAATTGTTTACCATGGGAGTAAGATTTGACTATGAGATTTTAGGATTTTAGTTACTTAATACTTTACTTGATTCCTGTGAGAATATTTATGTGATCTTGATAGGTTCTGCTGTTGGTGGTAGAGTGATCATAGATTATGTTAAATCTATTATTTTAAATGAAAAAGTAAGAGGAAAGACTTAAGATGGTTCAACTTCTTATTTTAAGGTTCTGGTTACTAAAGGCAGGGGTAGCAGCAAGTAAAGAGGTTAAAGACAAAATAAAATAATAAAAGTAAAGGTAAAAGTAGATCAAAGTCAAAGTACAAGGATCTTAAATGGTGCCTACTTTCATAACATCAAGCATTTCTTCATATCTCACACTCTAGGTGATTATGGAGTTTTGAAAATGGGTAATGATGGCTAATCAAAGGTTATTAGCATCAGGACTATTATCTTAAAGATTAACATTAGATCAAATATATTTTTGAAGAATGTCACACATGTACCTAATATTTGATTGAATTTAATTTCTACTAATTTTCTTAATGATGATGGTTATTTCATTACCTTTGGTAATATATAGTGTAAATTCACCAAATGTTCTTTGGCTATGGCACATAGAAAAAAGTATTTGGGTTTGTATTAGACTAAGGCTTTAGTTCTGTTAACAGGTTCATCATAATAAAAATTTGAAAAATATTTCCAAAGTGGAATCCTTTGCCATCTATCTAGTCTCATGAGATCAATCTTGATCATAATGATATTGTGGAAATGCTAGCTACACTATTAATGCAATTGAGTATGGTATTTTGTTTTAGATTTATACCATAGAAGACTTTGCCACATTAGTGAGAAGGGACTTGATTATATAGCTAAGAAGAACCTAATTAATGATTTAAAAGATGTAATATTGATAATGTGTACTCATTGTTTGCTTAGCAAACAAAATAGGGTCTCTTTTAAGAGCCACATTTCTTTTAGAAAAATAAAAAGTACTTGAGTTGGTGAATTTAGATCTCTGTGGTCAGATGAAGATAAGGACTTTTAGTGGTGGATTTATGTTGTTTATTAATGACTTTAAAAAAACTTCAGGTTTATGTCTTGAAGTCAAAAAATTAGGTTTTGGTATCCTTAAGGAGTTTTAGGCTTTTCTTAATAGTAAATTTGGAGTGAAGTTAAAATGTTTTTTTTATTAATAATGATGGTGTGTATTATGGACCTTTTGACAACGATTACAAATAATAGTGTATTAAACACGAGAAGATGACCCCTAATACTTCTAGATGAATTGCTTAATAGAGAGGATGAACATGACATTAGTGGAGAGAGTCATAAAACAGGTTTTAGAAATAAAGTTGTTTGAATCTTTTTAGGGTGAGGATCTATATACTATTGCACATATTATCAATTTAGGTCATATTATTGCTTAGTAGGGTGATGATCTTAATTAAATATGGTATGGAAAGGATATTTCCTATACTTATTTGCAAGTATTTAGCTATAGAGAATTTATATGTGTTAAGAGATGAGAGGTCTAAGTTAGATGTCAAGGCAAGGCACCATGTCTATTGAACCAAGGAAGATTTTAATATGGGTTTAATGATAACAAAACATAAATTTTACTAATGAATTGATTTTTTGGTGTAAGATTAAAAGATAGGCACATTTGGTGAATTTATTCAAAATAAAAATCTTGGACTTGAAGGCCAAATTTAAAGAAAATGGAAGAACACGCATTATAGAAGCTCTAAGACCTTTAGTTAGGTAGCATAAACTTACTCGTACATTTTTCCTAAAGTTTATATAATATTGAAGCTCAGTCTTTTACATATTGCATTTCATAACTTTTACAGTAGCATAAATTTTTCACTAAAAAGGTCAAATTTTGAGTTTGAGTCTATTAAATCAATTTCAATAATCAAAATCCTTGAAAATTTTTTTAAAATTGGTGCATGATGATTTTGACGAAAAGAAAAAGAAAGTTTGAAATATGTTTGAAATGCTTTTGAATTGGTTCAAAACCAAAATTTTTCACAATATGCTAAACTAGTTATAAACTAAGAATTTGTGTTTTTAATCTAAATTTCCATGTCTTGATGTTAAACTTTAGTTAGGGGATGATTTTTTACTTGTTTGAATTAAATTAAAATTGAAGGAAATGAATTGAAAATGTTTTTGGATGAGTTTTATGAATTGATAAAAAATGGAAACTAGTTTTCTAGATTCCTAGTCAATTAGTACCTTTAATAGGATACTATTGTGTTGTATAAGTAACAATCAATTTATCAATGGAGACAAATAATCGACCAGTGATTGCTCAACCTGTGGAGTCTATAGGTCAACTAGTTTCATGTAAAACCAACAACTAGTATATACTTTTCTTTGTAAATCTAACGTTTTCTTTTCTCCAATGACTAAAAAAATTATCTAAGTCCTCTTTTACCTCAAGAACAATATAAATAGTGTTCTAATCCATTTAGAATAAATTCTGATTGAGTTTTGGGCTTAAAAAGTCATAGACTTCAAAGTTTGCAAGTGTTATTAGTTCTTCATCTTCAATCCTTATATTTCAATATTCATATATGTTTTTGTTTCTTCCTATCCATCATTTTTTTATTTCATAGGCCTTTAAGGTCCATGACTCATATTCTTCATCCTTAAAAGCATAAGAGCCCTTTTGTTATTGAGCCTTAAGTGAAACACCATATTCTTCAATTTTCTTCTTTTTTAAAGGTTCCTCTTCACCTTCCAAAAAGAAGATTTGAGTTTTTGAGGGTTCCTTCTCATCCAAAGAAGAAAATTGTACTTGCTATTGTGAGTGAATAAAATTTTCAACATCATTTTTAAAGAAAGGATGTAAGCCAAAGTAGGTTAACCAAAGCTTTTCTAAAAATTATGTGTATCCTCTCTTTCCTTAGGCTCTTTAACTGTTGTTTTTTGTGTTATTGATTGTTTTTTATGTTGTGAACATTTTGGAATATATAATGGCATATCATTTTAGGTTGAATCTTTGTGAAAAAACGAGATATAGTTGGAACTTGTTTAAGTGGCTTAGGTTCATTGGTTTAGAAAAATCTTTAAAACACTCAATTCATCACTCTCTCCTAAGTGGTTTTAGAACTTACAATTAGTATCAAAGTTAAGCTCAACTGTGCTTGATTAAGTTCTATTGAAATTTTGAGATAAATGATCTAAAATGGCACACTTGATAGGTTCATCTCGTTAAGAGGATAAAAAATTAGTAGGGAACCTTTTTTTATGGGAGTGATTATCTATATTTGAAAATTAGGATGAAATTCTTCCTAATGGTAAAAAATGTAAAAATTTTGAGAATGTCCATGATGGGCCACACATTCCAAAAAATATGGTTAATGAAAAAAGTGTACCTAAGGTTAAAGAAAAGTGGATAAATGATTATAAAATATTATTTTCATTTAATAATAGGGATGTCCATATTTTATTTTAGGCAATTAGTAGGAACACGTTTAATAGGTTTTTAGTGTGTGAAACGACTTACAAAATTTAGAACATACCTAAGGTTGCATATAAGGGAACTAATCAAGTCAAGGAGAGTAAGATGTCCATTCTTACACATCAATATGAATCATTTTCCATGCATAATAATGAAAGAATTTGAAGTACGTATACTAGATTCATTGACATCATTAATACATTAAAGGGTCTAGTAAAATTTTGTTCTAATGTTGAGCTTGTTAGAAATATTCTGAGATCCTTACCTAGGGAATGGAAGGTAAAGGTAACTACCATTTAAGAGGAGAAAGATCTTAATATGCTACCATTAGAAGAATTGATTCGCTCATTCCTCACACATGAGATGAGGATTAAGGAAGCCAAGGAGGAGGAAGTGGCAACAAAGAGGAATGACTTGGAATTTAAGGCCATGAAATAGGAACAAAGTATCTCACAAAGTAATTCAAGAAGCTAATGAAGAAGAAAGCCTACTTTAAAAGAAGAAAACAAGAATAAAAATAATTTTAAAAGAGAGAAATTTACTAATATTGTATGTTTTGAATGTAGGAAACCCAATCTATTAAGGAACCAATTCAAACTTCTCAAAGAGAGTGAATTGAAACAAAGAAGTAACAAGAATGAAAAGAAGGAGAAGAAGGAGAGGAAGATGAGAAAAGCATTGGAGGAAATGATGTGGGTAACTTCAAGTAAATTGGAAATTTAGAAATATAAGAAGTTGCCAACTTTTATTATGTTGACAATGAATTGATTTTTTATTTTTTATTTAAATATTTAGCACCTAAAAAGGAAGAAATTATCTTTAAAATATAATCAATGTGTGAAGTTTATTGATGAACTTATGTTAGAGAATGATAGATTAAAGAAGGATTTGCATGATTTAGAAGCTAAAAGTGTTGTTGTTATAGGAAGAAGGTTATGCATGAAAATGGATTATTAAAGAGTAAAGTGAATTCCTTAAAAGATCTATAAGAAAAATTAAAAAAGCTTTAGATAATAGGCATGGTTTATGATTTACTCAAGGGAGTGAAACTTTTTGTGAAGGGAAAAAACCTAGATGAAGAGCATACACCTATAAAACATTTGACAATGGTGGATCAACATCTAGCACTCAAGAAGAATAATCATGCTTTTATATACTCATCATGACCTACATCTAAGGTGAATATGCATACTACCAAAAATAGCGATAACTTCTTTATAAATAAAAAGTTACAAAACAATTCATATAGGCCATTAATAATGCAAATTTAGCCAGCATAAGTTCATAAACCCGAAATGAATTTCCAATCATTTAGTAACATAGCTCATGCTTATTATAGGCCATGAAACATGTCTCCTTCACATTCTAGGCCAAAACCTTGCAAAAGTAGGGCATTTAGGAATGATTCACCTAGAAATGCATATAGGAACAACTTTAGGCCACATTTGCATTGTTACGATGCTCCATATCTTTGTCATTTTTATGGAAGATTAGGTCATTTTGAAAATTTTATTTTAGATAAATAATCAAGGTTTCATAGTTCATCAAAGGGATATGTACTAGAAAGGTGTCTAACCCCCAAGGACTTAAATTAATGTGGGTACCTAAAATGAAATGAATTTCTTTATTTTGGAGGAATTTAAGAGAAGCACATGGTAGATAGATGGTGACTTTATAGGGATATGACAAGATTTGCTTCTCAGTTCATCTCATTAAAGAATAAATATGGACGATTTGTGAACTTTGGAGACAATGCCAAGGGTAAGGTAATTTACATTAGTGAAGTTGATAAGAAATGGCAACTATTGATAACGTTTTTTTAATAGATGGATTAAAGCATAATTTATTAAGTACTAGACAACTTTGTGATAAGGTTTTCAAAGTGATTTTAAAGGAAAGTCTTGCACTGCTTATAAAGTTGTAGATAACAATATTGTCTTCATCAGTAAGAGAGAGGGAAATATTTATACCATCAATTTAAATGATCTCCCTAACCATGATGTTAAGTGTTTGGTCTTTATAAATGACTATTGTTAGATGTGGCATAGGAGGTTAGGTCATGCAAGCATGGAGTATATTTCTAACCTAAGCGACAAAGAGCTTGAAATAGGTTACTAAAGGTGAAGTTTGAAAAGGAAAAACTTGTAATGCTTGTCAAATAAGGAAGCAAACCAAGAGTTCTTTTAAAAATAAAATATTGGTAATTATATCTAGACCTTTAGAACTTTTGCATATGGATTTATTTTTCCCTTTTAAAGTTTATAGTTTAGGTAGAAAATTACATACTTATGTAATAGTTGATGATTTTAGTAGATTAAATTGGGTTGTGTTTCTTACTAATAAGGATGAGTGTTTTTAGTCTTTTATTAAGTTTGGTCAGAGAGTGAAACTAGAAAAAGGTTACGTAGTTACATAAATTAGAAGTGATCATGGTAAGG
>JAOXYD010022222.1:0-14554 GCA_028565735.1 Pinacopodium congolense | reverse complement strand
TTCTCTTTGGTAATACGTATGGGTATACAATGCTAATTCGTGAGTATTACGGGAAAATAGTCTGGCTTTTTGACCCATTTTACATAAACTTAGGATTTGAATCTGAAAGAGCCTTAAGAATGAAAGTTATATATCTAGATGTTAGTGAGGTATTGGTGAAAGAATCATGTAAAAAGGATGAATATAACTAGAGTTATGATCATTCTCCTGAAACTACCTATGACATATCCTGTTCTAAAACATTCAAATTGTGTCTTGGTTTTTTAGATACTTAGAGCCCGAATTTGAAGTAGATTAAAACATAAGAATTGTAGAGTAATGTCTTAGTGACACATTGGTGAAAGAATCGCATTCATTGGATGAGTGAAACTCCGTCTATGGCTATTGTAAGGTATTTACTTAGATATTCATCAGAATGTCAGGTAGGTATCCTATGAAAGTGTGATGCTACATTTCACACCACAACAAAGTGGTATGGTTGAAAGAAAAGTTCTCCACCTTCTTAAATTCATTATAGCTCTTTTAATTAATTCATTTGTTCTACCTCTTTTTTGGTACGAAGTTTTGCATATTGCTACTTACTTGATAAATAGGTTACATTCTCCCACCCTAAATAGCAATTCACCTTATCTTTGCTTATTTAGGCATAATCTAAATTACTTAAATTTTCATAATTTTGGATGTGTGTGATTTGTTCATCTTCTAACACATGAGAGAACTAAACTTATTGTCTAAGCTCTTTTTAGGATATGTTAGAACTCAAAAGGGTTTTCTTTCCTATGATCGTTATATTCATCAAATTCAAGTCTCTAGGAATGTGATTTTCTTTGAAAACCAACCCTTCTTTAATTGATAACAATAATAGAATAATCTATTAACACACAAAATGCTTTAGAATCTCCTTTAATTTCTCTTCTTCCACAATTTCCAAAATTCTCCAAACTTAATTAAAAGATTTAAACCTAGTCTTATTTATCAAAAGCTTCCTCCTGAAGCAAATAATACTCCTACAAGTCCCATTAAGGTTCCTCCAAATCTTCCTGTGACATTTGATCCTGCTCTTCTCATTAATAAAGCACCAAGTCCTCTTTAAAGAAGCACTAGAACTCATAAGCCTCCAAATTTGTATGGTTTTCCATCCCTAGTATTTATGTATGTAACTTTGATTTATATTGACATTCCTTTTTATTATAAATAAGTAATGGAAAGTAAGTGTTGGTGGTAAGTAGTGGAAGTTGAAATCCAAGCACCTAATGAAAATCATACATGAGATATTATCCCATGTGCTTCAAACATGAAGCCAATTAGGATTAAGTGTGTTTATAATGTGAAACTTAAATTTGATGGCTCTTTGGATAAATATAAAGCTCAGTTGGTAACTTTAGGAAATAAACAAGAATATGGTCTTGACCATGAAGAAACATTTGCTTCAGTTGCTAAGATGATCATGATAAGAAAAATTCTTGTTATTACATCCTCTAAAGTCTTGGCCCTTGTATCAAATAGATGTCAAAAATGCTTTCTTGTATAGAGATTTGAAAGAGCAAGTTTACATGAAACTTTCACTCGGTATCACCCTTATTTCTCCACATAAGGTATATAAGTTACGAAGACCTTGTATGGGCTAAATAGGCTTTGATACACGCGAAGCAATTTTTGGCAGTAATCTTTTAAATTTCTCTTTTAGGCAAAGCTCTCATGATTAATCTCTCTTCTTTCATAAGAATACCGTAGGTATAGTTATTCTCTTTGTATATATTGACAATATTGTCATCACTAGTGATAACAAATAGCTTATCAATAAAATTTAACATATGCTTCATAATACATTTCATATGAAAGGTCATGAAAATCTTACTTGTTTCTTAGGTTTAGTGATGCACTTTCAAAAGCATGATTTATTCTTAAATCAACATAAATATGTCAAATACCTTATTGATTTTTCTAGTTTAAAGAATGTTACTCCTATTGATACACCAATAGAGGTAAATGTGAAATATCGGAAAGATGAAGAAAAATTTTGCCTAATACCTTTCTTTATAAGGAACTAGTTAGAAGTCTTATCTACCTAACTATCACAAGTTCTAATATCTCTTATGTTGTCTATATAGTCCACATATTTATAGAATCACCTCAACATCTTCTTCTTACTGTAGTTGATGGTATTATTTGATATTTAATTGGTTTACCCACTCGTGGATTGTTATTTCTAATAGGATCTTCTTTTAAACTGATTGCATACAATGATGCAAATTAGGCATTACCCTGTCATAGTTTAGATACTAGAAAATCTATGACAAGGTGGTGCATGTTTCTTTATGATGCATTGATTTCTTGGAAGTATAAGAAGCAATATTATGTGTCCAAGTCTTCAGTAAAGGCTAAATATAAGGCTATGTCTACAATATTTTCTAAAAGGGAAAAACTAGGTGGCTTGCCAACCATGGCTGTCCATGGTTCATAGGCCTACCTAATTTATATAATAATAATACTTTTATTATTGAATAATATTATATTTTTAAAATAAGATATCCATTACCGACTATAAAAGGCCGAACATGTAGTGAAATCCTTTCTAAAATTGTTTGGTTACATGGTATGCTTTCTGAACTTAGATTCCCTCAAGCTAACCCCACTCTTCTTTATGTTGGTAACACTAGTGCCATTCAGATTACCGCTAATCTAGTATACCATGAATGCACAAAGCATATAGAAGTAAATTATCATTATAATTTGGAGGCTTTCGACAACAATATTATTACTCTTCCATATATCGATCTTCAAATTATCGATGTTTTTACAAAAGTCATGACTCGCTATCGACACAATTTTTTTAGTGGCAAATTGATGCTATTCGAGTTACCCGCATCAATTTGAGGGGAGATGTTAATAAAATCAATAGAATCATTAATTTTCCTCTCATTAGTTTTGTAATTAACTATATATAATCTTTTTATAATTAAATTTATATTATTACCATATTAAGCCATAAGTTTAAGGGATTTGATGTACTATTAATGTGTATATATTGTAAACTTTTAAAGGAATATAAACCAAAAAAATTTCTCAAGAAATTTACTTCTGTTTCTTGTCATATTTACTTCTATCTTGTCACTCAAGACATTGACTCCTTGATCAACCCATCCAAGTCCAGTAACCTTCTAAGATATTATAGTTATGATAATTATAGTTCTGACAATTTGAAAGGTCTAATACCTACCCTTGAAAGGTCTCGTTTTAATGAAGGAAGAAGAAGCCCTTTTCTTTATGGAGATTCCATTAGTCATAGTCCTTAGAATTCAATGTTATACTCAAAATTGAATAAGCGTTCTTCACCCAGCTCATGATGGCTTAGACAGATTTTGGGATGAAAATAACAAGTTGTTAGAAACTAAACTTAAAAACAATGGTTAAAAATTAATGACATATACGCTTTTACTATTATTATATTACTATTATTATATGTGATATAAATTTAATTAGCCAAATTAATCATTCTAATTTTAACATATATTAGCACTATAAATACCTCAAAAAATTTTATAATATCAACCAATAAAGAATAAATATACATACATTTAATTGCATAACCTCTTTTTTCTTTCCCTTAGTGTATAGATGTGTGAATTTAATTGGTACCCATCTACTTCCATCAAAGTGGTATCAAAGCCTTAAAGGTAAGAAATGACATCAAAGGTATCATCTTTGTCCTTTCAATACTTACAACTTAATAAGAATAAGGATTAAAATCACTTAGAACCCCTATAATTTTATAAACTATCAATTAAGTCCTTATGGTTTCAAAATTGTTAAATAAATTCATAAGATTTCTATTTACTTTCATTTGTTAGTCCTCTGTTACTTTTATTCTATATGGACTAATAGCATGTTCATGTGACATGTCTATGTAACACCTTTGGAGACTAATGAGTGAAACTAATTTGAAAACTTATGATCCATTGAATAGTTTATCAAACTATAGAGACATATGTAATAGTTTATAATATTATAAGTATTTACTTTTAATACGAAATTTTTAAATTAAATTTTAAAATATTAAAAAATCAAAAAATATTTTATCTTTTACAAATTTAATATCAATGATATTGCATATACATGAGAGTAAAGTAAAAATATTTATCGTGTAAATAATGCAGTAATAATTACTTTAAATTGATAAATTTTTTATATTAATAATAATTTGATTTTGATATGATTTTATATAGTATAAAGAACTTTTTTATACTCAATTTTGATTAAATTTAAATAAAATAGTTTGAAATTTATTCAAATTTAAATATGATTTGAATCTTAAATTTAAATATATTTAAACTCAATTTAAGTTACTAATCTCATATCAAAAATTAATTTAATTGGTCTTAAAATTTTTAGTTCAATTCAATATAAAATTAATGACTTAAATTAAATTTAAATAAAATTTTCTTTTTCACTTCTTCATATGAATTTTTTTATATTCCTTATAGAGTTCTGAATATAGTATAAAAAGCTTATATACCCAATTTCACAAATTTTTCATATAATTTTAAGTGAAATTTTAAATTAGAATAAATTCTAACATATTTTATTTAGATCCAATTATAATTGAATATAAAAAATTCTTTTTAATTTAGGTCGTGTAGAATCATGTTTAAATCAAATCATTATCAATCCAAAAATATTTATCAACTTAAAACAATTTGTACTGTATTATTTATATGATAAATACGTTTATCTTACTCTTATATGTATTTAATGTCATATATATTGAATTTGTAAAGTTAAAATATCTTTATGGTTTATTTAATTTTTTAAAGATAATTTAAAAAATCTTTATATAATCTTTAAAGGTATAATCCTTTAATTATTAAATTTTTATTTTAATTATTAAAATGATCCATTAGTTGGATTTAAAAACATTTATGTCCTTATAAATTGGTAAACTATTAATGAGGTCCATATAATTTGATAAATTATCAAATAAGTCCTTAAATTTTCAAATTACTTTTATTCGTTACTTCAATACTATGTGGCATTGCCACGTATATCTAAATGTGCCACGTGGACATGTCTTTAGGCCACATAGGATAAAAGTAATGAAAGATTAATAAATAAAAGTAATTTGAAATCTTAATGACTTATTTGATAGTTTTGAAACTATAAGAACTTCATTTATGATTTACCAAACCACATGAGTTATGGGTGATTTTAACCCTAAAAGTAATTATAAGGATTGGTCTATTAAAATAAAGTTCATACTTGGTTCTCAAGGACTATGAGATATTATAGAGAAAGGGTTCAAAGTGCCTCAAGATGAATCTCTATCTCTATCTAAAAAAGAAGCTTTCGAGAAGCAAAGAAAGAAAGATTGATGTGCCCTTATAATCATCCATCAAGGTTTAAATGATGATATGTTTGAGAAAATTGCTAATGATACTACATTCAAAAAGGCATGGGAGATTCTTCAAAGCTTTGTTATAGGAGTTAATAAAGTAAAGAAAGTTCGTTTTCAAATTCTAAAGGCTGAGTTGAATCACTCATGATGAAGGAGTGTGAAAACATATCAAATTACACCATATGCGTATTGGTAGTGGTGAATTAAATGTAGGGGATTAGAGAAGCCATGTAAGATGCTCGTGTGGTTGAGAAGATTTTATGTTCTTTCAACATAAAATTTAATCATATTGCAATTTTCATTAAAGAGTCTAAGGATTTAAAAATCATATTGGTTGATGAATTGATAAGATCTTTAAGAGCCTATGAAGCAAGAATGAATTGTGGTAAGCAAAAATAAGATAGATAAGCATTGTTAATAAAAACATCTATCAAATTTAAAGGAGATTCTTTTTTTAAAAAAAGAGGTCATAGTCAAATACGAGGAAGAGGTTGTGGTTTTGGACATGGACATGGTCGAGGAAGAGGTTAGCAAAATCCTTCCAGTGAAAATAGAAATTTAAGTTTTCAAAAAGATCATGGAAGAGGTAATTATTAAAAATACAACAAAATAAGAATAAACAAGTCTCACGTGGAATGCTATTCTTATGGTAAATATAGTCATTACTCTTAGAAGGGTCAAACCAATGGGGTTATATAAGAAACAAAGCTAGTGGAGCACGTTGAAGATGTAGAAGAATCAACTTTATTTCTTTCTCTTAAGGAAGAAATCATAGGGGGATAAGAGTACATGGTATCTCGATAATGGACCCAGTAATCATATGACTAGTGATAGAAACAAGTTTGCAGAGCTTGATAATAAAGTAACTGGCAATATGTTGTTTAAAGATAATACAAAAAGATCGAAAGAAAAGGAACTATTATATTTGAAATGAGAAATGGAGGTCTTAAGATTGATTGTGATGTATATTACATTTCAAAATTAAAAAGCAATATTCTGAGTATTATAAAACTTATGAATAATAGTTGTAAAATCATCATGGAAAATGGTATTCTTTGGCTCAAAGATCATAATAGTACCATTCTTATAAAGGTTAATGTGCCTAACAATCTAATGTTCAAGCTAGATTTACAAATAATTGAATCAGTGTGTTTGAAAAGTTGTATGGAAGATTCATCATCAATTTGGAAAATAAGTTTTTGTCACTTAAATTTTAATAGTTTGAAAGTTTTAGGAAGAAAGAAAATTGTAAAGGGAATTCTAATAATAAATCATTACAATCAATTTTGTAAAGCTTGTCTACTTAGAAAGCATCCAAGAAAGAGATTCCCAAAGCAATCTAGTTCAAGAGCTACCAGGCCACTTCAACTAGTTCATGCAGATGTGTGCAAGCCTATTAATCATCCATATTTGGGTAAAAGTTCTTACTTTGTACTATTTATTAATGATAATAGTCGAAAGACTGGGGTTATTTCTCAAAAAATATATCTAAGGCTTTTGATTCCTTTAAAAGATTTAAAGCAACTATTGAAAAAGAAAGTGACAATGAAATAAAAGCTTTAAGAACATATAAAGGACATCTGATGAGTTTAGAGATTTTTGTGAGATGTATGGAATTCATTATTTTTTTACAATTACAAGTTTACCCCAATAAAATGGCGTTGTTAAAAGGAAGAATCATACAATGTTGAATATGGCAAGAGCTATTTTAAAAAGTTAAACTATGGCCAAAAGACTTTTTTGCTACAACAATTGCTTGTACTATTTATCTTTCAAACTATTGTCTAACTAGGAGTTTGAAGGATATGACCTCTCGAGTGTTATGGAGTAAAAATAAGCCGAGGGTATCCCAATTGTGAGTTTTTGTTTCAATTGCCTATGTGATTGTACAAAGAAAGACATATTCAAATTTAATGATAGGAGTGAGAAATTTATCTTCAATGGTTATAATAAGAATTCAAATGGAAATTCATAAAATGGGAAAATTTTGACCAGCAAAGATGTTGAATTCAATGAAGGAAAATCATGGGATTAGAATTCACAAAAGGAAGGATCATATGATTTCCTAACTTATTTTAAAGATGAAGAACCAAACATTAACCAAGTAGTTGAAGCTACTCCACTAACTTTACCAACTCTATTATTGAAGGCATTATCATTAACAACTTCAACTTCATCAAGCTTAAACGATAAGCCAAGGAGATATCGAAGTCTCAATGACATCTATAATGAAACTAAAAGGCTGGTTATTTCCTATTAGATGCAGAAACTCTAAATTTTGAAGAAGCAATCAAAGAAGAAAAACGGATTAAGGCAATGAATGAGGAGATCCATTCAATTAAGAAGAATGACACTTGGAAACTCATTTCTCTTCCAAGTGGCAATAGACCCATCAGAGTCAAATGGGTATGCAAAACAAAGAAGAATATCAAAGGTGAAGTACAGAGATAGAAGGCCAGACTTATTGCTAAAGGATATACGCAGGGACATGACATTGACTACGAGGAGGCTTTTACTCCTATAGCTCGAGATTGTCGGACTATTGATCTCCGTTGTTGCCCATAATCATTGAAATATCCATCAACTAGGTGTGAAATCAACCTTTCTAAATGGCTATCATGAGGAGGAAGTCTATATTGAACAACTCCCTCATTATGTTGTTGAAGGAAGTGAAAATAATGTATTAAAACTTAAAAAGATTTTATACGAACTGAAGCAAGCACCAAGAGCTTGGAATAGTCAAATCAATAAGTATTTCCAAGGAAATGGTTTTCAAAGGTACATGCATGAATATGTTATCAATGTGAAAGAAGAAAAAGGAAATACCTTATTTGTTTGTATATTTTTAGATAATCTTATTTTCATAGGTAACAGTGCAAATGTGTTTCAATATTTCAGAGAGACTATGGCTAGATAATTTGAGATAAGTGACATAAGAGTAATGTCTTATTATCTAGGGATAGATGTAAAGCAAATGGAAGATGGCATTTTCAAACTAAATGAAGACAAATAAAATGGGAATCCTACATTATTCAAAAGTCTTGTGGGAAGTTTAAGATATTTGACTTGTATAAGACCTAATGTCCTCTTTGTTATATTACTTGTAAGTTGCTTCATGGAGAAATCTTCAACATCACATATGAGAGTTACAAAAAGAATTTTGCGTTATCTTAAGTGCACACTTGATTATGGAGTCCATTATTCATTTTTAGGGGACTTTAAGTTATTGGTTATGGTGATAGTGATTTTACAAGTCATATTGATGGCAGAAAAAGCACTAAAGGTTTTTTATTCTTTATGGAAAACAATGCAACATCTTAGTGTTCTAAGAAACAGTCAATTTTCACACTTTTAAATAGTGAATATGAGTATGTTGTAGCTACATCTTATGCATGTCATGTTATATGTTCACAAAGATTGTTACAAGAAATTCACTTGGAACAAAATGAGATAATTAAAATCATGATTGATAATAAGTTAGCTCAAGCTCTAGCAAAGAATCTAGTATTTCATTATTGAAGTAAAAAAATTGATACAAGATATCATTTCATATGAGAATGCGTCGCTGAAAAAATATTTAAATTGGAACATGTGAGAACCAATGATCAAGTTATTGATATTTTTACTAAGCCACTTAAATTTGACAGTTTTAAATTATTAAAAAGAAAACTAGGAGTCACGAAATTTTTAAGTTTATATAAGGGTGTTAGAAACTAAGGCTATGTTTGGTATCCATGTGATTTCTTGTTTTTATTTCTTTTTTTTTAAAACACATAAACCAATAAAAAACAGCACAGAAATCGAAAAAGACAACATACTAATACATAACAGAAATAAAAAATAACACAAAAACTAATAAAAATATCACAGAAACCAATACACATACACAAAAATCAAAATCAAAATCAAAAATGAGAAATGATACTAAACGTGCTATAAAATTAAAAATAACGATTAAAAATTGATGACATATATGCTTTTATTATTATTACTTGTGATGTAACTTTAATTAATCAAATCAATCATTCTATTTTTAGCATATGTTAACAATATAAAAACTCCACATAATATTATTGTATTATCAACCAATAGAGAATAAATATATTTACATTTAAGTACATAACCTCTTCTCTTTTTTCCTTTATGTCTATACGTGTGAATTTAATTGGCATCAATATGTTTCCGACACAAACATGATGAATACAGTTTGGAGCATTTATATGTTGTTTTTTTTTATTTTCTTATTTAAAAAAATATAAATAGAAAATGAAAACAAGAATCAAAACTAAACAAAACTCTATTCTAAACCAAATAAAAACTTTCTAATATTTAACTTAAGCTAAAGCTCTAATTAACAACTCCATTTAAGACTCTAAAACCATACTTCAAATAAAATTTGGTTTAATAACTAACAATATATTGTCATGCAATCCAATAGGACTAGTAGTGTACGGCCTAAGATTGACATGGACAACTTGCATTATGTCTATGTAGTTGTGTGCCTTCCATCTTTGGTTTGGGAAGTTTAAAGGCTAATGTATAGTTTGAGACGATATTTTTTATGACTGTAGTGAAGTATATGGCCGACCAGACCTTGCTTTTAACCATTGTATTTGATAGGATGTCTTCCGATGCACTTTAATGCTTAACATTTTTGGTACCAGTCAACACTAGCGTTCAACTTATTGGGAGGACCAATCTTGTGAATCTATCGAAATTGCGTTTTAATTAGCAGAAAACCCTAAACTGAACTAGCTCGGTCTAAATTTAACGGGCCAAACTTAATAAAGAATTTGGGCTTGTGCTAAATTTCAGACGCAAGAATACCGACCTCAAAGTTCAAAATGTTCTTATATATAATCAATCTTAATTATTTTATATTTAGACTTTTAATTGATTGATTTGGATTTAATTGAGTTAAATTTGGGTCAGGTTTGGGTCGAGGAAGTTAAGGCTTGTTTGTTTTTTTTTCCCGTTTTTTATTTTTTATTTTTATTTTTTAAAATGATAAAAATGATAAAAATAAAATATATATAACATAAAAACTGAAAAAAAAACATAAATCAAAAAATACACATAAAAATTGATGAAAATACACAAAACTGAAATAAAAAACTGAAACGAAAAAGGAAAAACTAAAATAAAAGAATCTTAAATGTTTTTCGTTTTTATTATTTATTTATATTTTTTTAAACACAGAAATTGATGAATACAGTATAAAAACTTAAAAAATTAATACATAAATAAAATATAGAAACAAAAAATACAGTGTAAAAATCCATAAAAATACACATAAAGCAGAAATAAAATATTAAACTAAACCAACCCTAAAATTTTAACTAAGAAGCAGCTTTTTGTAATGCAATGATTGAATCCCTTGAGAGCGATGAGGAATCCTTGATGGGAATCCAGTCTCAACTACAAATACTCTTTACAAAAACAAACAATTTTATGTTCAATAAGCAAGTATTATAAAATAATTCCAAATACATAACAAGACAATAACCAATAATCGAAAAAAAAAAAAAGAATTTATGTTGATGCTTTTGGAATTACGATTTGATTTGAAACGTTGAGGATCTCTTGTCCTGTCGAGAATAAGAAGAAGACCTAAGCAATGCATGTTGGGACCAAGCCAAACATGCCACATGCATGATATTGATTCACCATACATTTGTATTTAACATTTCTTTGTCATGTTTTCCTTATAAAAAAAAAGATATGGGCTTTTTTTCACCCTCATGTGATTTTAAGTTAATTTGTTTAGAGGATATTTAATTAAATTGTAAGTTGTGATTTTTTATTGTAATTATTATATTTTTATATTGGTTATTGTGTTTTTTCTTTTTCGATTTTTTACTGTATTAATATATTTTTTAATATATTTTTATATTTAAAAAATAAAAAAACAAAATTAAAAACTAAAATCCAACTAAATAAAGCCTAATCAAAGCAATTTTCATTCCATTAATTTTCTATGTCAAATCAATCATATTTTTTAAAAAAATGATTGATGCCAAATATGATTTAATTTATTGAAAAAAATAAATACAAACATAATATATTTATTTATTTATTCTCAAGGTTCAAACAGACAAAAAGGTTTTAATTAACGTCATCTACGACATATAATGAAAACGACACAGATAGATAGAGACAAAATGAAGAACGTGTCCGGTGAAATTGAAAGTTACAAAACATATGATGTGTCTTTATCATGTTACTCTTCTCACAAACTAATCTTGAAGGCCAATATACTAATAGGAAAAATTATTCATGACTATCCTATTGATCAAATTATCATTTTATTCTTCCTTTATATTATATAATCAGTGTATTTAGTTTTGTACCATATCAATGGTATGAAACGGTCAAAATTAGTACCAGATTTAAATATCAGTCTGTATTAAAAAAAATAAAAATTTTAAAAAAAAATTTAAGAAAAAATTTTATATTTTGATTTTTTTAAATTTTAAAGTTAAGTTAAAAATTACATAATATAATACATTTATAGACTATTTTATAAATTTTAGAAATTAATTTATAATTTTAAATAATTATTCGAAACAGTACTGATATTAATCGGTACCGATACAATACCGTTTTCAGAGCCAATTCAATACCAATACCAAAATAATATTTAATACACTCTTACAATGGAATGTGCATAAGAGTAAAATGATAATTACCAATCAACCCATAATGTTCCAAATCTCACATAATAACCATCATTAAGAAGTAAAGGGACCCTAAAGTTGATGATTCCATCAAATAATTGGTGTCGGAAGTCGGAACATACTGTTTGTTGTTCACCTTGATAAGATAAATTCGCTTGATTTGATCTCATTAATTTATTATATATCTTTAAAAATTTTCAAAATATCCATTTCAAAGATAATAGTCATTATTTCTTTTAATACTAAAAAGATAATTATTTTATTCATGTTGAAATAAAAAAATTTATTATAGTTGTGGGAAGATTTAGCATTGGCTTAATATTGAGTTAGATTAAGAATTACCCAAAATTTCAGTCGTTTGAAAGGCTTATTGTTGGAACTCTTTATGTTAATTAACAATAAAAGAAGGTTGAATAGTAAATCATGGTCCAAAACAATAATTTGCATGCTGATTTGAATGAGAATTTCTCATCTCAATAGCAAAACTTTAAATTTGAATCTAATTTTTCTTTACAATTTCTTCAACTTAAAATCGTTCCAAATTGATCTTTCAACCCACTAAATAAAGTGAATGCTTGAATGAAGTTGATCTAATAAATTTTAAGGTAATAATTAATAACAGACGGATGATAGTCATTTATAATCACTATTTTACAAAATAACTTAAATACTCCTACATATTTATTAATATATAAAGAGTATTTAAGTTATTTTACGTGACCACCACCACGGCTACATTTTCAACTCTTAAATTCTCATGGGTCTTTCTTTTTTTAATTTATATATATAGACACACTAATGTAAGAAAGATAGTTTCTAGAGAGACCTCCTTCTTTTTTGGGAAAAATAGTTTCTAGATAGACTTGCAAAATGAACCTTTGGCTTTCGGCTGAAAGCTTTCTGGGGTCACAAATTGTATGTGCAAAGGTGAAGCCATCATGTATATTCTCAAGTGAATCAATCCTACCCTACTTGCCATTATATATCACCTTCTATAGCACTAAAATCCTCCCACACTCATCATAATACTTACCCTACCACATCAAGTAGTTAATATATTTGTCTCTTCAACTATTTCATCTCACTCAATTTTCTATCTTTTGTTTTATAAATATGATTGTAAGAGATGATCTACACTAAGAGATTCCAATTTTACATAAGAATTTAAATGTTAGTTATATGCATTTATATGCCAACTTACCAATTTGTGAATTGAATTATTTAGAATATATGATTGGTAGATTATTACTTTTTTTTAATCTTCATGAATACTCACTTGAATTTCTCTATTATAAAAATACTAGTATGTTTAGTTTTAAATTTCTTTATACATGAAAGTTTAGGGGTTGATTGGTAACACTTTTATTTTTTCGTTGTTATTTTGTATTTTTGTTTTTGTTTTTTTTATAAAGAAAAAAAAACCTATTTAGTTGATATTTGTAATAAAAATAAAAAATAAAAACATGTTTGGTTGAGATTTATAAATATATATATATAATTTAATAATGATAATCAAATATGAAATAAATTTAAATTATTTGACTAAAATACTCTTATACACCTTACAAGTATATTATTAGTCAATAGATTATATTTATTGTTCAATGTAAAAAATCTGTTTTTAAAATACATAAAAACATTATTTTCTTATTTCTCTATTTTTTATATTTCTCTGATATTGAAAATAGAAAAATAAAACAGAATACAGACAAACGCATTTTTTCCTCTGTTTTTCAATTTTTAAAAATAAAAATAGAAAAGATAAGTGAAAACAAATAGGCTCTTAGTAATCAATTATATGAATTTAACGCAAGTTTCTTCGTCTAACGTGACTAGATCAAAAGATTTAAAGGAAAAATGTATTTCAACGGATAATTGAATTGAATATAAAGGTATATAACTTGCCATGCATCACACGTTTTAATATTAAAAAAAGAAAAATGTTTCGTGACTCTTCTCTTGTAGTCATGTGTCAGGTAAAAATGTTTAAAATGAGTTTGTATATTTTAAATTATTTATAGATACGTAAGGAATATTTTGAATATTTTTTAGAGTTAATTTCATCAAAAAATTTTGTAGTTTAACAAATTATCACTTAAATCTTTATAGTTTCAAAATTATCAAATAAATCTTTAAAATTTCAAATTACTTTCATCGTTAGTTCTTTCGTTATTTTTGACTAATAGTATGCCATGTGACATGTCCACTTATTGCTATGTGGCACCATGTGAACATGCCACGTGGCGATGGACTGATAATAAAAAAAATTAAAACTATTGAGACCTATTTAATAGTTTATCAAATTATAAGAACTCAATTGATAGTTTATCAAACGATAAGGACCTAAATGATATTAAACTCAATTAATGAATTATTTTAATAAGTAAAATAAAATTATTAATAATTAAAAAAAATATGTGATGTAAATATTGTGTTTTTTAATAAAATATTAAATTAATTTTTTTAAAAAATCAAATAAATTATA
>JAOXYD010022221.1:0-28157 GCA_028565735.1 Pinacopodium congolense | reverse complement strand
GGGTATTACGGGCATTATATTAAAAATATAAGGACAAAAGAGACTAAAAAATAGGATTATTAATTGTCGTTAATTGCTCTGAAACATCTACATGAAAAAGTCATTCTAGAAGTTTTTTTTAGAAGCTTCAAATTTAAGTTTCTTAAAAAGCTGTATTTTAACTGCCAAAAAAGTTATATTTATTAAAGAAGTGCTTTTTCATTCTATAGTCAAACACCTATTTTTTTTAATAAAAAGGCTTTTGTGATAGAAAAAAGTATTTATTGACCTCTTAAAAATCCAACCGAACAAGCACGTAGTGATACTATTAAATCACTATATTTGAGGCAATGAAATATTTATGAGAGGAAGAAGTTGCCATAGACATTATAACATAAAAAATCTACCTGAAAAAGCTATTTTTAGAGGCTTTTATGAAAAGTTCTAAATTTAATCTTCTTAAAAAACTGTATTTTGACTGTCAAAAAGTCACATCTATCAAAGAAGTGCTTTTTAATTCTACAGTTAAACACATATTTTTTTTAATAAAAATGCTTTTGTGGTAGAAAAAAGTACTTATTGACCTCTCAAAAGTCCAACTAAATTGGCACATAATGATACTATTAAATCACTATATTTGAGGCAATGAAATATTTATGAGATGAAGCAGTTGTCATAGACATTATAACCTAAAAAATCTACCTGAAAAAGTTATTTTTAGAAGCTATTTTTTTAAATTTTAAATTTAATTTTTTAAAAAAATTGTATTTTAACGGTTAAAAAAGTCATATTTATTAAAGAAGTAATTTTTTAATTTTACAGTTAAACACCTATTTTTTTAATAAAAAAATTTTTGTGATAGAAAAAAGTACTTATTGACCTCTTAAAAGTCTAACTAAACTGGCACGTAGTGATACTATTAAATCACTATATTTGAGGCAATGAAATATTTATGAGAGGAAGAGTTGACATAGACATTATAACATCATCAGATGGTTTGTGATTAATATTCATATAATAATTGACCCGATGACCGAGAGAGGTTATAATGATGAATCAAAGTTGCCTATGATCTGTTATGTGTTTAAAGTAATAAAGAAAGAGGAGGCCTATGTTTAAGGTTTTATAACAAAATTTTGGGAGTTATTTGGTGATTGGCCATTGATATCATATTAATGCAACATCAATGAATAACCAATACCGATAATTCAATCATTAAAGGTGACCTGTATAATTTTTGAATGTGCCTACGGTGTACATGTATAAGTGTGTGATGATAAATGTAGGCTTGGACTTACGACTTCATATTTAGGAGACACAAAATGTTTTTGGTGATAAAGAATCAATTTTTTTATTTATTAAAACATCCTAGTTGGGAGGGTGGTAACATTTATAATTTGATTAATCTGTTCTTTTGATGAGTTTGTTTATAAATGATGTTTAATATATGATTGATATGTTTGTCTCTTTTTCTTGTCTGCGTTTGTGGCTGCATGTTGGTCTTACTCTGTAGTTATATTTTACAATGCGATATGATCATTATGAAAACAACTTATGACAACATTATCGAAACCATTGTAGCATTTTTGGCATAACTTCTGAATACTCTTTATAAACAATCATGCCAATTCCTATGACAATAGATAGTTAAATGAGACTCCATGGTACAACATGTCTTGGTAACTACAATGTGTGCATGGGAAAATACGAAAAAAAATGTTTTCATAAACACATCATGCTTGGCAAGTAAAGCGAATAAGGTGACGAACACATAGGATGATGAACTTGGAGTCTCCTGTAAAGGATGGGGGATTTGTTGTGGGTGCACAATACATCAATTACTTAATATAAGCTCAAGACTTATAATTTACTCAAAGCTATAAAACCACATGCGTTTTCCATACACACTTTTTGTATAAATCATACCCCCATTTGAATCCATTAATACACATTAATGATCTAAGGTGGGCCTATCATCAATGAATGAAATGCAGATTAAACCTATCCCTTTTTGCAAAGGTGAATGTTGTTTTTGAGGCAGATGTTTTGACCTTGGTTTGTACGCCCGACAGTCCACAGCACCTGTTAAGGGATAGACCAACCTTGGTTTCACTTTTAAATACATCACTAAGTACAAACCATGTCACTGCTTCATTCTACCCAATATCAGTAGAGAAAAATTTAAAACATAATGTAATACTACTAAATACACAGTGCAGGGCAGCCATGTAGTAGGTATGGTAGATTTTGAGATAATATGCTCTTCCATGATATGGAAAACATAGCACAAAAATGGGTAAATGATGTTATATAATTGGAATACGTTACATAAGGAAGAAACTCGGTACGAAGTTATTAGAATTCGCATTTAAAGTTTGTTAGTGGGTTTTAGTTGTAATATCTATTTTTCCATTACAATTCCTACATCTAAATATATGATGCGTACTCATTTGCATAACGTAGGTAAAGCTATTTAATAGGTAATCGAGAAATTATGTTAAAATTGATCCAAAGCTGGTCTAATGAGAATTGATTATGTAATATATGATCATGTTTAAAATTAAATTAAAACCAAGTTTAATAGGAATATGCAACGTAGAAGTGATAGCTAGGTTATACAAATTTTTAACTATAAAATGATTTGAAGTACCAAGTGTGACAAAAGATTGGAAACCAAAAAGAGTAATACCAGAGATCCTTAAAATGTTCTCATATATATGTTTACATATAATCTAATCGAATACAAGATCAAAGTACTTTATGCTTTGCTAATTGTAATACCTTTGAAATATAAGAAGGTAATATTTGAAGTCAATTGAACTTCTTGTCAAATTATTTTACAAGTTTTACCATAATGTTATGCCAAATATACCCCAACTTTGTAATAAAATTCAAATTCATATAGTTTATGGATGTAATACAAAGATGGAATAACCTTGTCTGAAGTTTATTGTGTATTTAAATGTTTAGAAAATAGGTCGATGCATTACACGTAATGCAGGTAAAGTATGTGCATGGCCGTGGACTACTTTTATGCTTGATATTATACATGTAGTTGTGGTATACTTGTGAGTAGCGATGAAATGAAAGTTATAGTTTGATGATTTGATTTGCATGAATCATATCGTTTGTTTGGTATTAAGGCATAGCAATTAATGTAAGAAGAGAAAAGATACATTAGAATTAGCATTAGTTGGAGGACATTGGTTTAATATGTGCCTAGTATGTTATGATTTGCCCCTACTCTTATCTGAACTGGATTTGGTGATATATTGGGAAAATGTATATTATACGGTGTGGTTGTATCTATAATATACATAGTAAGGGCCATTGACGCATGTATCATCTCTGCATGACTGCAGAATGGTAGGTTTGTTATCTTACATTTTAGAATCACGTAGTGAAATTTGCAGATTTATTCTCCGAATCAAAAGAGTGAGATGAATAGGTGATATGCTATCTCAGGTGTTCTTAGTCCATCTCCATGCCACATAATTTATTATTAGCATAACATAAGCTATATCATCCAAGACATGAATGATAGTTTCATTAGAACAAGTCATTGTATGTGTCAAATACTAAGACTAGAAATTAGTGTTAACTCATGAAGGAAATTTTTTGCTCTTTTATATCTCTGCATCTAAAGCACTACACGCTTGACATATAGTGTCCAGAAAATACAAACATGTAATATTCATATGTCCAGAGAAGTTTATAGTGTAGAAGATTTTATGTTTACAATTTTAATAGCCAAATCTTTTTTTACAGGTCACATGTTTTTGTACGTAGTTTGGAAAGGTGCAATATAAACAAAATGCAAACGGACATCTCAGATAACTCATAATTGATCGTCATCCATGTTGATTGCAAACCATACCATCTATTTTTTTATTTAATCATTTCCTCCTAGGGGTTGGAGTGGCAATTCCAGCAGATGGATAATTGGCATTGGCTACATGTACACATTCATAACTTGCGTTACATGGAAAGTTGCCCTCCGAATAGCTAATTTTATCAATAACCATAACACGTTGACCAAAATAATTAATTCCACAAACATTGTACCTCGATATCTAATTTTTCTAGCATCTATCGTCAATCACTACTGTGCAACCTCTCTAGCTCATCATCAAAATCTGGCTGCTAGCCAAGGCCAACCTTAATCTATTCCATCCCTTTTATGCATTATATCCGTGTAAGAATGTGGTCACCAATCACAAAAGGACCAAATTTATATAAATGCCAAGTTCCTTTTACATAATTTCTTTATTTTTGGAGCTATTTATCCTGCACTAACCATTATACCCCATCTTTATATTCTTCCTTACATTCAGTGGATGGACTTTTTCATGCAACTAAAATTAGCACAGTGGTATGGATCAACCAAACGAAATCTAACATAATTTCATTGTAATGAGTTCTTTTTAGATAATCATGGTTTCTTCATCCACTACCACAATGAACAATGAAGGTGTTATCACCTGTCATTATGTGTTGGAAGCTTCAATGAGGACTCTATGGACCAAAAGGAACTCGCGACAAAGGTTTTAAAATGTCTTAAGGGTAACTTTAATTAAATCATATATTACAACATTTATTTTTCATAAATTCCTTTACGATCATCAGTTTTAGCTTTGTCTTTTTCTGGAAAAGCAATGTTACAAATATTTTCTATGTTACAATCATGAATTTGCACAAAAAATTATAGATTTCATTAACATTTTAAGAGAAAAGAACACGATCTTAACCAAACACATCCCAGAATGTGACAAAAGGACGTCTTAATTGGATTTGGGTTTATTGTTATTGTCATGGCCTTTGTTTAGGGCTGCTGTTGGTTTCTGAATGATGGCATTTATAATGTTATTAACAAAATATTAATAAATAAATCAGTGCTTGCAACCCACCATTGATTGAACTGTGAACCACATGTAGCCCAAATTATAAAATTTTTGTTATATTAAATTTCACAAAGTTATATACTGTTTATATAGCTAGGGTATGTGTGGATGTATAATGTGGTGGATACATATCCGAACATTAGTTTGAATTTAGTCTTCTCCAGTGATTAGAAATTATATGACTCATTGAGGCTGACAAAAGATAGTGACAGTGTTGAATGTATACCAATTGACAAAGGAAATCCTATTCAATCATTACATAGTCAGTCCTTACCAATCCCTTTAATCATATATGAACATAAAACCAATGCTTTAATGCATGATGTTCAAATACAGTGGAGGATAAGGTTAACACCTCATGATTCTGAACACCCATTAGTTTCATAATTGTCCCTTTTTTAGGTTTGGTTACCTTTGTATATAGACGTTATACGTATAGACAAATAAACTATGCGCCTTGCCAAAAGGAACAATAAGTGATTATGATCATATACATCATGCACACCCCAGTGATATTCGTGTTTTGGTACTTCTTTTGACTTTATATTGTTTGTGAATTCAAATAGAATATTCATTAAATGATTGCATGACTGGATAACTTCCAGTATATGCTATCATCTCATGATTTGGTTCCAAAATTAAAAATTAAATGTAAGACTAATAAGTATAACATCATTTGTATTCGTATTATCTATATTTAGTGCTCATGCCAAGTTTAAAATTAAACAACTACTTCTATACTATGCACAATTATAATATATAGGAAAGTTGAGTATCAATCCTTTAAGGAATATTGGCAAATACTAATCTAAAGGTTAAGCTATTAATTAACCTATCAATTTGATGGTTTTAAATAAATTACCAAAACGAGTTAGCCTAGTTGTTAGTTAACAATCAATGAATTGATATAAGGAGTTAAAGAAAAAATTTGATCCAAAGGAGTTTAATAATGCAAGAAAAGATCCATATCTCAACTATATTACGAAAACTCAAACATTTAACTTAATGTCTACTTTCAGTCATTATAGATCTACAAAGTGCAACAATAGATAATTTGTTCATAGACTAATAAATCAAATCAAACACAAAGTGTCATTCGCATTCAAACATAAATTGTAAATGGTCTTGCAAACAATATAAGTTCATGATGCAAAGAAACAATAAAGTAAAACTAGATGAAACCGAAGTAGAGATTCATAATGTTCATAAAAATGGCAACTTCCTCTCCAAGAGTCCTTATAATAACCCAAGCTTCTTTAGCATATTGAGGATCAATGCATCAACCAATAGATACATGAAAAAATGAGAAAAAATTAAGAGAAACCAAAGTGGAGAAAGAGCTTTTCATAATATGGAAACTCTTCTGCAAGACCTCTTTCTCTTATTTTAACCTTCCAAACTTCTTGTTTACCTAGATAAACCAACACAATCAAAATGCAAGCAAAGGAATAAGGAATACAACTAGAAGAAACTAAAGTAGAGATTAAGAATGCTCATGAAAATGGAAATTATCTCTCAAAAAATTTTACTCCTAGACATTAAATCTAAACTCCTATGATTGTCTTAAGGCTCCTTCCTAATGGTTCTGCATGCTCTAACTCTTGGCTATCAAAATATTGATTGAAAGTTTGTAAAAATGGTGAATGGAGGTGGTTGAAACAAATGTAGAAGAATCTGGCTACATCAAGCCTCCAAGCTCCCCTTAAGTGGCTTCATAATGTTCTTTATACCCTTGATGTGTCTTTAGAGTTTGGAAACCCTAACCTGATGAGTTGGAGGACAAAATGTTATGATGTGGATGAAGGTATTCTCTCTGACCACAACTCGAAGCCACAACAGTGCTTAACGTGTGAAGTAAAATGACTCTTGACATGTGAAATACAACGATGCCATCGTTACAAAATGTTATGGTTCTGTTTTCATATTGACTCCGCAACAGTGAGAAGCTATATCATAGTGGTGTCATTGTTATGAAATGTTATTCAATTGTCTTTCTATAGACTCATAATAATGATATCCATGAGCATAACGATGTTGATATGGTGGAACGCTGTGCCTTTGTATTTAATTTAACACTACAATAGTGGTCTTATTATATACTATAATGGCGTTGTTGTTGACCAAAGTTTTTCTTTTAGAAAATAGTTCTAAGATTGCTCTTTTGTGATTTTTCAACCTCTTAAAGTAATAAATACCTAAATTTCATAAAAACAAGTCATTAGTAGTCTAATTAATAAAAAAAATAAGTAAAATTAATAAAAATAAACCAATAAACTTGTTCATTTTACAAATTATCAAGGATTGACTTCTCTTAAAAATTAAATTCTATTTCAACTTAAACATCCACTGTGTAATAGAATTTAACTATTGAATCATACAAAAAATAATAACATTTACCAAGCTTATATATGTCTAAGGGGAAAAAGTAATGTTAACTCATAAAACAAAATATCTTATATGGTGTGCCACACAAAATTTAAACGATGTCTTGTACAATGTTAAAGTCTAAAGAGACTACTACATTTAATTAAGGAAGAATAAAATGGAATAGAAGTCATGTGTTAAGTACTTTTACATCTTTACCTCCATTACTTGAATTGTTGAACCAATGGAGGTATACATTGTTTTGATAATATAATTTTAATTTTTACCATAATTTTTATTTTGTTCATTTTGGTAATTTAGAAGGCTCACTCATATATAATCACATACATGAATTAAAATATGCATGTTGGATGCATAATCAAGAAGAATTTCTATGTGGAATGCTCTAATAATGCTCTTAATGAGTTAAAAATGTTGATGGTAAGCGTTTCAATATGTATTATGAGTTAAGAAATCTATTGTGAATAGCTTTGGGTTGGTTTAGAAATGTTTTGGTCAAGTTTTGATGCATTTTTCTAGATACACAAAAGCATATCATCAATAGATCAATGGTATGTTATACTACCCACGTTAAGTAGACAATAATGGTGGTATTATAACAACAACGTTGTTGCTCGATAATAACTGTCATTGATGTCTAGATTTTATAATTCAAAAATTATTTCTAAAAAATTATTTTAATGTATTACAACATTGCACAACAGTAACAATGGCTAGTTTGAGGTTTTACACCTATAAATAGGTGTTTTTTTTACATTGTTTGTAATGATCCAAGAGTAGTGAATTCAATATTAGAAGTGTTTTAAGCATTAAAAGGTTTCGTGTTAAGAAGTTTTGTTGAAGTTGAGTGGGTTTTTGTGGATGGTTCTTTTGATCACATTTTTACATTCTTTTCAAAGAGTTTGTGAACCAATTCATACATCATTTTGATCTTAAGTGAGATCCTTTCTAAAGTTTATTTTTTAGAGATTAAATAGTTATGAGAATTTGATATTATGGACATTATCTTGAAGCCTTGAAAAAGTATTGTGAAAGTTATCTTATGCCCTGAAAATGGATGGTATTGCTAACTTTGTATTTATGATTCATTATAGTGAAAATTATCAATAAGATTTGTTGAGGAGTAGATGTAAGAGAAAGTGGAAATCTTTAAGCTACTATAAATTACTTGTGTTCTTCTCTCCTTAAAATTTTACATTAAAGTTTTTAATTTATAATTTTTGCTTATATTATTTAATTTTTTTTGCATTCATTGATAGAAAGATTAATGAACTTAAGATTATCATCTACTTAGAAAATTTTTAAATCACCCAATTCACCTCCCTCTTAAGTGGAAAATAAGACTAATAATTGGTATTAGAGCCTAGGTCTTATAGTTATCATAATTATAGTGAATTAGTAAGGAAAGATCTAAATGGCACACATGATGAACACTTTTTCTCCTTCAACTAGTTTAAAAGGATAAAACACTACTAGGACTCCTTATTTTAATGGAAACAATTATTTATATTGGAAGACTTGGAGTACATAGTTTCTTAGTGGATGTTAACGTTAAACTTTGGAAAATAGATTCAGAAAAGACTCCCATACCTTCTAAATACGTAGGAAATCAATTATTACCTAGAAGTAAAGATGAGTGGGATAATGAAGAAGAAAAGTTAGCCTCTTTTAACAACAAAGCAATGCATAATTTGTATTATGACTTAAGTACGAATGCATTCAATAAGGTATCCATATGTGAAATCACTTATGAACTTTCGTATTCCTTAATAATCACATAAGAAGGCATAAACCGAAGTTAAAAAGAGCAAAGTAAGTATGCTCACACATTACAATGCACTTTTTTATATATTGTATGATGAGAATATTTCTTCTATATATGCTCATTTTATTGATATTATTAATGCTTTAATGGGTTTAGGTAAGACCTATATAAATGTTAAATATGTTAAGAAGATTCTAAGGTCTTGGTCCAAGTCGTGGGAAGCTAAAGCCACCATAATTCAAAAAGCAAAGGATCTTAACATTCTCCCCCCTTAACGAGCTTATTGGTTCACTTTTAATATATGTGATGAGGTTGAACGAGACTCAAAAAGAGGAAAACATGTCTAAATCGAAGATTATAACTTTTAAGGATATAAGAAAGGAGGAAAGAAAAGATAAAGAATCATCGTATAGAGGTAAATATAAAGAAATTTCTCTCAACACAAGAAGTTTAAAGAAAATTATAAGGAAAAAGGAATCCACGAATAGAAAGGAAGGTAAACCATTTCCTAAAAATAAATTAGCTAACTTAACTTATTTTAAATGTGGTGAAAAAGATTACTTAAGATTGTATTGCCCATGCCTCTAAGAAGAAGATAAAAAGGAGAAGAAGTAGAAGAAGGAATCAAAGAAGAAGAAAGCATTGAAAGTTGATTGGACTAAATCAAGTAACCCTAAGAAAGAAGAAGTGGTGAATATGTGTTTGATGGCATACGATGAGGTCGTCAAATAGAAAAAAAATTGTAAGTTGAAAGTGGATGTTAAATACATATGATTGGTAACCCATTACAATTTATCTTTTTCAAAAGTAAGAATGAAGAACTTATCAGTTTTGGAGACAATGCCAAAGGTAAGGCAATTGGTGTTGGGAAGGTTGTTAAGGATAATTTTCCTCTGATTGACCATGTTCTACCTATTGATGGATTAAAGCACAATCTTTTAAGTGTTAGTCAATTATGTGATAACAATTACAAAGTATGTCTTGAAGAAAATAAATGTGTAGCTTTGACAGTTAATGATGGTAGTATTACTTTCTTAAGAAAAAAAGAGAAGGTAATATTTATATTATTGATTTGGATGACGTTATTAACCTTGAAGACAAGTATTTAGTTTCTTTAAGTGAATGTTGATGGATTTGGCATGGATGACTTGCACATATGGACATAGATCTTCTATTAAAACTCAACTACAAACAACTTGTCAATAGGCTCCATAGCATGAGATATAGAAAGGATAAGATTTGTGGAGTATGCCAATGGGGAATAGTAAGAAGTTATTTCTAAATAAGAAATTAAAAATAACTTTTAGACCCCTTAAACTTCTTCTTATAGATCTGTTTGGTCCTACTAGAATAGCTCATTCAGGTAGCAAATATTATATATTTATTGTTATTGATGACTTTAGTAGATTTATATGGGTTTTTTAAAGTACAAAATTATGAATGTTTTAAATCATTTTTCCAAAGAATTAGAAAAACTATTGCTTAAGGAGGAAAAGGAAGAAGGATAAACCTCACATGAGCCTATGAATGAACTAAGGGATGAAAGGAGAGATGATGAGCTATTAAGGGATTATAAATAGAAGAAGCATCATCCATCCAATTGAATTCTAGATGATGTTCAACAATGGGTAACTACTTGTTTCATTTTAGAAACCTATCTCATATTGTTTTTATGTATCAAATTGAACCTAGAAGTGTAGAAGAGACTTTAGATGATTAAAATTAGGTTTTAGAAATTAATGAAGAATTGAATTAATTTGATAAAATTTTTTGGAATTTAATGCCTATGCCAAAAAATTATCAAATAATAGGTACAAAATAGGTGTTTAGGAACAAGTTAGATGAAGAAGGCAACATAGCTAAAAATAAGACTAGATTAATTGCTAAAAGGTATAATCAAGAAGAAGGTATAGATTATGACGAGGCTTTTGCCCTCGTAATTAGATTATTACTTGTATTTGTATCATGCACAGGTTTCAAATTTTTTTAAATGGATGTGAAAAGTGGATTTTAAAATTTTTTTTAATCAAGAAGAAGTGTATGTTGAGCTACCCCCACCCTGTTTTGATAGGCATGATGCACTGGAGTACATTTTTAAATTGTCTAAGGCCTTATATGGTTTAAAACAAGTACCTAAAGCATGGTATTACAGATTAGTGCTTTTATTCTTAAAAATTGTTGTATTAAAGGAAAAGTTGATACTACTTTAATTATAAAGAAAGAAAAAGATGATTTGTTGATTGTTCAAATATATATATATGATATAAGATTTAGAGTTACTAATGAGATTTTATATCAATAGTTTGCAAAGTTTATGAGTTGGGAGTTTAAAATAAGTATGATGGTTGAGATAAACTTTTTCCTTAAGGTTCAAATCAATCAAATGGAAGAAGATATTTTAATCAACCAAGTCAAGTATATAAAAAAGCTACTCAAGTGCTTTATAATGGATCAAGGGAAACTGTTAGACAAATTAATGAGGACATCCATAAATTTGAGCAAAGATGAGGATGATATGCTTGTAGATGTAAAGCAATAGTAAGGTATGATTGATAGTTTATTATATTTTAAATCAATTAGGCCTGCTATTATCTTTATTATTTTCTTGTATGATAGATTTTAAACATCTCCTAGAGACTTTCACTTGTTAACTGCTAAGTGCAACATTAGATATTTTTGTGGAACATTGAACTTAGGACACTGGTATCCTATGGATACATTGTTAGAATTGATTGTATATTTAGATGCAGATTATGTGGATAGTTTATTAAATAGGAAGAGTACATTTGATGCTTGTCAATTTTCAAGTAATGCATTAATATCATGGATTAGTAAAAAAAGAAAATTAAATTGCATTACCTATGATGGAAGTAGAGCATATAATCACTGGTAGTTATTGCACTCAAATCTTAGCTTAAACAACATCTTAAGGATTATTTTCTAGAGCTTACCAAAATTCCTATTAGGTATAATAATATGAGTGAAATTTTGCTTAACTAGTAATCTAATTCAACTCTCTAAGGCAAATCTTAAAGAGAAAAGGTATCATTTCACTAAGGATTATGTTCAAAATAAGGTTATTAAGCTTGAATTTGTTAACACCATATATCAATTAAAAAATATTTTGACTAAAATAATGTGTGAGGATAGATTTTGTATGATCAGGAGAGAGTTAGGCATGATAGATGGTAATTCTAATGTTTATGATAAGTGTTGATTTTATTTATATTTTTGGCATATTTAAATATTTATTTTTGTCTTTTTTATTATTTAAAGAAGGGAAGTTCTAAGTGTGATATTATTCTCACACATAGAAATCATATTGTACTCTTCTAGACTCAAAGCACAGTATAAAATATGCATGACCTTACAATTTAAGGATATTGATCTCGTTTCATCAATGTTTTATTCATTTTCCTTCTTTAGTACTAGTTCATTACTTACAAGTTTGGTAAGCATAGAGAACTTTTGTGACATGGCATCCATAAATTGGTGTTTTCCCCCATTAAATAACACTTCATCCTATTTTTCCAATAAATGTAATTGTTTCCATTAAAGAAGTGAGTTCTATGGGGGTTACGACCATCTAGGCTAGATGAAGGAGCTATGGAATTCACAAAGTGTGCCATAGATCTTTGTTCACTAATATATTGGAATTAAGACTCCATATGTGATATACACTTTGATACCATTTGTTCATCCTATATGATATTTAAGAGGGGGTGAATTAAGTTATAAAATTCTTATGCAAAACATAAAAAATACTTTAACTAAATTATGGAAGAATTTCAAAAAATATTGAAATGCACAATCAAGATGGATTAAATTTGTAATGTTGAATAAATATAAAAGAGAAATGAATTAAAATTTCACAACTTACAAACCCCTTTCATGGTTTAAGGATAACCCTTTTTTGTTCTTTGTTTAAAGCTAAAGAATAACCTTGTCAAATTCTTTTTGAAGACTCAAGAATAACCTCAATAGTACAATGCTTTAGTGTACTAAAAGGTACTTAATACTCAATGGTTACACAATAACAAGCCTCTCAAGACAAAAGATAATAAGGAAGCTCGAAAACACTTATAAAAAATACATGAATAGCTTAGCATTTCTAAGTAGAACGCATTGTTGTTTTATCCTGCTAATCAATCCTTTTTATAGTGCTAATCTTGATCAATTATCTGTTAGTGAGTTTCTCCGACGTTTATCTCAACATTAACTCTTTATTATCGTTGTAAAATGTGAACATTCCTAATATTTCGTTTTGTAACCTTCTCATTTAGTTGACTGATAATTAACCTTCAGTCGACCGTTCTTCTATTTTTACTCATTTAGTCGACTAGTATATGGATACGATCTACTGATATCCATTCTTACTTTATTCAGTCGATCGGTGCTCATTCAGTCAACCAATCTTTGCTTCATGTGGCCTTCTTTATCATTTGTTAAGCTCCAATCTCCTTGATCCGATGCACTTTAACTTCATTCTAAAATGCATGTCCTTACAGTACACTTAAACAAAAATATTAGTAATAAAAGTGTTTTTTCACCATCAAAATAAGGTGGAACTTCTATTGGTTCAACAGTTATTACAATGAAAATTAGCTATCTTTCTTTATATCTTTTTTATATATAAATTAACCCTTAACATGACACACTTTAAAAAAAATTCAATAAATAATTATATTTCAATTGTTAACCTAAACAAAAACAATAATTATAGTCATTAAAGGAGCTTTGTAGTCCTCTAATAAATTGTTAGAGGACTAATTTTCAAGATTCCTTAAGAGAATGATCAACTAAAAAATGAAAGAGGAAGGTGTTTGGATCTTACCATCTCCAACTAGCTTAGAATCTGAGCCTCCTCTAGGCACACCTTCAACAAAAATTCCATCGAACAAGATCATCAAATGGAAGCATGAAAAATATGAAAGATTGGAGCAAGAGCATAGAAGGTTGAAAATAGGTTTTGAAGAAACTATTTAGATCCCCCCTTTTAAGGTTAAAAATGAACCAGTATCTAAGTAGTTTGATAGTGGAATAAGTAATCTTTTGTATCTTTTTTAAATAGCTCTTCTTTAAACTATTTCATTTCATGATAGTGATTTTTCTTAGATGATGTTGTTAACTTGAGCATTCATCTTGCTTGATGCACAAATGTTACTACCTCTTTTATATGCTTTGTGTTCTTTTGTTTAGATGGGATTGTGAAGTGTATAGTTAGTCTATCCTTTTTTGTTGATGCACAAATGTTAGTGCCCCTCAGATTCTTTGTGTATGTATAACTACTGACTAATGGTTAGGAGCATCCATTAGATTGCTCCTTGTACAAACCTTTTTATTTTTTTTCATTTATTATTAATATACTTATTATTTTGCGCAAGAAGTTTAAAACATATTTTATCTTTAAAAAAAGAAACTTTGAAACTATAATGTTTTGAGACGTCATAAGAAATTAAAATATTTTTAATAGCTTCAAAATTTTAAAATATTATTAGCAACTATAAGAAAATTTTAATTATTATTTGTGGTTGTGATAAAAATATTCAAATCACATTAATTCCATGAAAAGTAAGAATATCATTACGAATTGTTGGAAAATTAAAATATTGTTAGTAATGAAAAAAAATCAAAAAATCAATATGTTTGTATGAAAATTGTGTAAGAGATAGAAAGATTGCATGAGATTTCACTAAATCTAGAAAATTTTCATATGTTTCGAAAATGTCTAAAAAATTATTATTTTCAATTATAATTGATTGATTAATAAATAAAATTACAAAGTTGTTATCATGTTATTATTTATCATTTTCTAGAAAAAATAAAGCTAATATTTAATATTAACGAAACCCAATGTACAGTCGACTAAGAAAAAAATAGGAGACTGCTTAAAACAAAACAACAATTGCCCTACTAACACTTTCTTAATTAAAATATTATTTATCATATTTACATGTTATTGTCTATATCAAAAGCTATAATAAGATATAATATTAATTAATAATTTATCATATTTGACTAAAAAATTTACTAATTTATATAATAAATAAATTTTTATTTATTTTTAAATAATAATAATAAACATGATAATTAATTTATTATTAATTTTTATGATTTTTGTAAATAATATTTCATTAATATAAATAATTTCTACTATTATTTAGTAAAACTATAAACATTTGAATGATAAATAATTAATTAAAAGTAATAATACTTAACATTACATGGAGTTTAGCAAGACTATAAAGGAGGAAAATTACTTGACCTCGACATTAAGTTCAATATGATGAAATGAAAATAAAACCTAATTAACATTAATACTAAGTTCAATAGAATAATAAGACATGGAAAACCAATGAAATTAGCACCAAGTTTAACATGCTAATAAGACAACAAAAATTAATTAACCTGGAGATTTATTTTTTTATTAAAAAAAGTTAAATAATTATCATTAATAAAGATAAAGTATTTCATAGTTACATGCAAACTGTGGCCCTCACATATGGAGCCCCTCACACTACTAATGGAGGAAAAATCTAAGTTTTTTATAGGTACAATTGGGAAAACCTCCTATATTCTTTGTTGGGGATCAATTACAAACATAGAGTTTGTGCATCTATCACCACTTCACAACCAAATTCCAATTAGCAGCCTGGTGAAAGGAGAAACATCAGATATCATTAGTGTAAGTTCATTTCTTATACACTTTCTATTCTTTAAGCTATTTCCATCAATTTTGGTTTAACACTAGCAATCCAATAATAGGGCATGACTCCGACACTATCCTTACGTTTGGGGATGCACTTCTCATTATACAAATCATCTATTTGCCATTAGAGTTGTAGGGGGTGGCTATTGGAGGCCGACTAAATAATAAATACCTATCTTCACCTCCTCACTATGAAACAAGATGAGTTAGAGTCGATTATAGAGAGAGCAATTTAACCTTTACCATTTTTTGTGTTGTGTAAAATAAAAAGCCCTAATTTAATTAAATTAAAAATAAATAAAAATATAACTAAAGAAATTAGGGGGAATCTAAATAAGAACCCAAAAATAGCAATAACTAAAAAACAACAAAATAAAGTTGGGTAGAAAGTATTTTTGAGACTTAAGAAATACAATTAATCATTGCACATAAATAAATCATGTCTTAGTTAAGAAGTTAGCCTATAGACATAACTAAGCTCTTGCATCCTAAATTCCTTCAACTATAGGTAATTCTTACAAGATTTGAAAATACTTCTAATTACACAATAACCTAGAACAAGTTCTTAGTATGGAATGTAGTAGCATTAAGTAATAGGGAACAGATAACTCAAACTATAATCATACAAGTGTAAATCATGTAACTTAAAGAATTCAAAACTCTTGGTTAATTGATTAAGCCTCAATTACAAATTCAATTAACATATTGCTACGTACGGTATTAACTAATGACAATTATGGATCACAAGCTCAAGCTTAACATTCAATCTAGAAATCATAAATAGGGTTGCCAATCATACAATATAACCCTCAATTCCTTACATTTCCCCAAAGTTTAGACTTAATCATAGCATAAAATGTAATACCCATTAAAACTCAATTCTTATCTTATAATCAAAATCTATATGTCTCTTTAATAACTTCTAACACAAATAAGATTAACCTGGCATATTAAAATTAACGATAGCAAAAAATATAATCAAAGAAAGCCTAATGAATAAGTAAGTAAGGATAATGAAACTAAATATTCAATAATCTAATTAAAAATATTCAAAGGTTTGAGCAAGAACAAGTATTAAAAATTAACCCAAATGTAAGAACATGAAAGCTAATGAAATAACAAAAAGAAATAGCAAAATCATAACAAAAATAAGGTGTTTGTCAATCTAGAACACAATATCTAAGAGTATTCTCAACTATAAGATGAAAGGAAGTAAAAATTCATAAAACTAATAAGAGACTAAGAAGAAATGAGTAGCTATCCAAAATGGCATTAAAGTGATAAGTAGGTCTACTTTTAGTCTTTAAATAATCCTATTAGGGTTTAAGGTGATTAGGAATGAAAAATACTTGAATGCCCTTCGATTTTATAGAGAAAAAACCTATTTAGGGCATTAACGACACTTAATAGTGCCATTGATGATGGTATTGATCAAACCTCCATTAATATATCAAATATTGGGTCATAACGACGATTTTGGGGCACACAACGATGTCGTTGAATACTACCATTGATGCTTTAGATTTTGATACTTTTCCAAACTTCCTCTTTTTTTTTTTTCTAATTTGGTCCTTGTCACCTTGAATTTATCTCTTTCGATCTACACCTGCATTTTAACTTATAACAAATATAAATTAAGTAAATTGGAATCAATATAAAGGTGAAACCAGATTAAATCACATATTAAAATTCAATAGAATGGATCTCTATCATAAAATCACCACTGTTCCGATTATCTTTCCTTACAAGGTCACTTGTTGTGTTTCTTTATGTGCAAAATTTGTAGTTTGATATTGAGTTTAATAGGTTACTATAATAAGAAAATATATTAATAAATGTTTGATAATAATAATCAAAACAAGTAAATTATTTAGCTACTTATGAATATTTTTTATGCATAAAGTATGAGAAACTCATATTACTACTATTACAAAATATATTAAATAAAGATCTTAATTTATCATTATAAAATAGTAATCTTTTACTTTTGTTAAAATAATAATATTTTATTAGATAATAATAAGCATTGTAGCTAGTGTTATATTTTTATTACTAAAATAAATTAATATTACATATTATATATTATTATTTATAATATTTCTCATATTAACATCAAATTGATTGATTAGTTATTGACCATTTTAAAATATAAAATACCAATAAAAATGACATTGATAATCTTATTTATTGGAATTATTATATAATAGATAAAAATTCAATGAAAATCTTAATTTATTGTCATGCTAAACAAATAAATATTATTAATTATTATTTAAATATAATAAATTTGGACATCATTATTAATAAAAATAGATTAAAATTAACATTAAAATTACATATTATATATTATTATAAAAGTTTAATATAAATAATGGACTATAGGTATGATAAACTAATAGATTAAAATCCATTAATTTTTTGGCACTTGTGATTTACGCTATTTGTTAAGTCCTAATCAACTTCTTATAATGTGGCTATCTATATGTGAAAGAAGCGTCATGTGACTGATTTAACACAAGGAGGTTATTACCCCCTTTTGCATAATATTTTTTATAGTTTTTAAACATAAACAATTTTCTTCAATAAATAAAACTATGAGAGTTCTTTATATATTTTACCTTAAAATTAACATACCACTAATGATTTGCAAAAACTAAAACATCTTTATAGTTATGAGAAAATCAAAATATCTTTCTATGCTATATGAAAATTAAGGTATTTGTATCAAGGGCAAATTATAAAAAAATTCCCAAACTTTCTTTAATTTTGCAATAATAACTAGAATTTCAAAATTTTGAAATCAAATGACCAAACTTTCAATTTATTTCTATTTTATTCTTTAGCTAGACTTATTATTAAAGGCCACGACATGTCAGCACAATGAATACTAGATAGAGCCATGCCACTTCCACATGAGATGCACACATGGATAGATGTAATTTTTATTTATGAAAATATTTTAAATTATTAATTTAGAGTTTTTAATTATCTTGTGAAATATCCTGACCTAAAGAAAGAGAAGAGAATGGTAAAATAGACTCTGCAATCCTTAATATGTCTCTAATTATTCGTGGTTGCTCATCCTCCCTTCATTGTGCTATCCATAATCTATATTTCTACTAAGGAAATAAAGAGCAAGAGAGATGAAAGATTTCATAGAAGAAGAAAAAGAAGAAGAAGAAGAAAAGTTGTGATCTTTAAAACCCAGATACATTTTGATCAAAAGATAGTGAAATGTTGCAAATTTTGGAGATGCAATAAAAGTTTGATGAAAACAAAAAAAAATAAAATTTGTGCTCATAAATGACAAAATTAGCATGAAGATACAACATTTGTTAGAGATTTCTCAAGCTAAAGCAATGATAGTACTTTCATTTTAACTAAAGACAAAACTCAGGTCAATGGTATCGATAAGGTGTACAAGGACCATCAAGGGACATAGTAACGGTGTTCACATAACCCCTATGTCTAGCCAAGATAGACCTCAACTTGCAATTGGTCAAGTTAAAAAATTTAACAATACTATTGGGTTCCTCTAACTTTTTTGTGTCCTAAATTGGTTTTTGGATCCTTACAATATTATACTTATTACCATCCCCCCAAATTTCAATAAATACAACTCTAAGTCTCCATAGGCAAACTTTTGGCTTTCATCATTATTCATTGACAACAAGCCACAGTTTCAATCTTTGTAAATGAACTTCCTTTTAATGAGAATAAGCGAATCTCAAGACATGTTCATGCTTCAAATTATAATGAAGGCCATAACCCTAACTAACTCACACAACATCTCTCCAAGACTCCACCAAATCATTCCATCATCAAACCATATGATAGAACAAAATAAGGTCATTGGAAAGAAGTACTACAAGGGTGTCTGCAATGTCTTTAGGGCAAGCATGCTGCTAAAATCTTGAATTTTCCTAGATAGTGCATTGATATGACTAAGGACATTCTAGATAGTAGAACAAGCTATAATAGGGTGCGATAGGGTTGTGTTCACGATGTGTGGTGCCATAGCAGTAATGGAGTACTATAGATTGCATAGATAAAAAAATAACATTATATTAAAATTATTAAATGAAAATTAATGCCACACTATAAATAAAGTGTTATTTCTTATTATTAATGTGTTTACCATGTCATCGTCATTAGCAATTAGTCTAATAACAAGCTAAACTTGAAATAAATTGAAAGTTCACATATTTGATTACCAATTTTTTAAATTCTAACGACTATTGCAAATTTTAAAAAAGTTTAGAAATTTTTTAATTTGACTTATTATCAATTATGAGATCATTAAAATTCTTTTAGTAACTATGAAAAAGATAAAATGTCATTAGTAGTTGTGAGAAAATATAAGTGCTGGTAGTAGTTAAAAAAATCAAATACCATTAGTAATTGCTAAAACATTCATTCATTTGATTTTCCAAAAAAAAGTTATATCATTTGTAATTATGAGGAATTAAAAGAAATTTAGTGAGAAAGTTAATAACATTAGTGGGAGTAAATTAAAATGTTGCTTTACACTCTAGTGACAACTTTTAAAAAAGGTAAAATGTTACAAGGAAATTAAAATATCATTAGTCATTATATAATACTAATAGTTTGATATTATAAATCACATAATACTAAAATTAAAATCATACTAGTTACGTTGAAGTTTTTAATTTCATTTGATGTAATGATAATCTTGTTCAAAATATATCCATTAGGTTTATATGGAACCTAAGGGGGAGGGGGTGAATTAGGTTTTAAGATAATTTTCTAAAACACAACAATATTTATGAAAACAAATTCATTGAAATATTCAAGCAAAATACAATAATATAAGTACGTAAAAATGAAGAGTAAGGAGAAGGAGGTACATCGGATTTATTTTAATTCAGAGCTGTCCACTTGTACCTATGTCTAATTCCCAACACAACTATTGAAATTTTTTTGTCTTATTGCAACTTAATAAGAATATAGCGTTTCATAGTACAATCATTTTTTAAATGCTAAAGGATAACCTCTTACACAAATCTTTTTCCTAGACTCAAGAATAACCTCACCAACTCATAAGAATAATTTACTAAATTTTACTTGACGAATAAAAAAGGCTTGAAGGATATATGAAAGAAAATAAAGCTTAAAAATTCCTCAACCAAACACACCAACTCACAAGGGAGGAACAACCTTTTTGAACCACTTAAAAACTCAATTACCATTTAATATATGAACTATATGGAACTTCATCTATTAATAACAAATACAAATCACTTATTTATACTTAATTTGTTTGAAAAGAGTCGTTGTCCAACGGTAATATTAATGTTATACGAGTTAATGCAAATGACTGTTGTGTAATCTGTCCAATCCTAATATTATCCTTCATACCTAAGGAAAAGTTCAGTTGATCAATTGTCCTTAGTCTAATATTCGATCGACCGATCTTGTCCATTCGATCGACCGATCTTGCCCATTCGATCGACCGATCATCCTTATTTGGTTGACCGATCTAAGAAGATACGATTAGACAAAAACTTAACAAACAAACCCAATTTAAGCCAACCGAAACATATTTTATATTCTAAATTACCATTAAAACAAAATTTCTCTAACTTAGGTTACCAAAAATTTCATTTCATACTAACCTATGCATTCTTAATTAATTACATCACTCAACAAGAGGTTTAATCACATATAATCATATCCACACACACAAACCTCTTGATTATTTACCTATATGTATATTTTAAGATATGTATACATAAACATGCAAAAGGCCTCTTAAACCATCAAAATAAAATCTAGTAAGGTTTACATTAAAAAAATATAAGCAAAATTATTCTAAACTAAATTTCTTCTTCACAATTTAAATCTCCATAAACTTTAATTTTTCACTTTAAAGCTCTTTGAGTGATCAATCTTGATCTTTATCCAACCTATCTTTCAAAACACTTAAAAGCACAAACATTTGTAATATAGTTTGTTTAATTATTACCAAAATAAGGTGGAATTTATTTGTTTCAACAATTTCCCCCTTTTTGCTGATGATAAAACCAAGTGATATTATAGATAATAAACATCATAAACAATATAATTAATTTGATGAACTCACTTTAAATATTTCAAAATAAAAAGTAATAATTCATCATTATATTTTAAATTTTAAGGACAAAAATTAGTTAAATTTAAAAATGATACAATAGGTAAAACATTACTACTCCCTCTCAATTTATGCATTAGACACTCCCCCTAAATAAAACATAAATTTACGCACTTAATCGTTACATAATTTATATATTAGACACTCCCCTTAAGTAAAACATAATTTTACACACTTTACTAATATTACATACTTTGTCATATTTTGTAATACAATATCACATCATCTTCCCCTTTTTAAAATCACCAAAAGGGTAAAACAATTACATAACCAAATAATTTAAGGCACTAAGTAATATATTAAAGTAAAAGAGGATGACTATATAATAAAGATATATATACCAAAAAACTTCATGAGAAGGAGTAGGTGATATAAATAAAAATGTCAAAATATAGGAAAAAAGTCAAAATACATCAAGTTATAAGAAAATAAATGATCGCTAAGAAGGATCTGCTGGAGTTGGAAGAGGAAGCCATGTGAGAAGCTCGTGAAATAAGGGGTTCTACTTACAAAGTAGAGTAGTATGCTCGTGATGTAAGGTGGAATGCTCATCAAGCTAACGCCTCATATAAGTAAACTCATGATGAATGGATGCAACCTCAGACTCTGAAGAAATGTGTGGAGATTCAGTAGAAGTGCTAAGAATAGGTGCAGTAGAAGCTGGTCTAGTCAAAGTATCAATAACATCAAGGTGTGGAGAGACAAAATGACTCGAAGCAGATGCAGCCACATCATCATCAAGAAGATGAATAGGAGTGGTGGAGTGCTGCCGTCTTTGGTGAGGTCGAGTCATATGACCCTTAACAATTTGAAAACCTATACACTTTAGGAAATTTTGATCAAAGAAAGAAAGAGATTCAAAATCATCTTCCATAGGAGGAATATGGAAATGTTAGAAGATGAGACTATGAATCAAAGAACAGAGAATGTGTTGGCCCCTTTTCTTACTTCGGGTAAAATGGATGATATTATATAAAGATGAAATCACCCAGATGGATTTTCTCACCAAGCATTAGAGTAGATAAAAACCAAAGATCATTATATCCTAGGTCATTGTAATGACCACTAGAAGAGAGAAACTTGTATTTAATGAATAAGTGATGGAATTTAGGTATAACACTCATGTCTCTCACATGCTTTGGTTTTTTCAATGATACCTTCCTCATTCTCTAACTCAAAAATGGTTTGCACTTTCTTAGCTAAGGAGATAGTGTCATAAAATTTTGACATACATTCATAATAGGAGAATAGAGGGGGAATAGGGATTCCAAGGATGTTGTTGATAATATCTCTAGATAAGTGGATATGGACATTCTCTACTTTGGATAAGATGATATGCTCATCATTTTTATTTACCTCTTTAAGATTACAATGGAAAGCTTTATAGTGGTGGGGCAAGTTTAAGTTGAAAGAGTAAGAAGATGCTCCCACCCTTGATCGATGAAAAATTGGATAAGGCCATTTCCCTAAAGAAGTCTAGATGGGCAAGAGAGATAAATGATTTTCTAAGAGTTTCCTAGAAGTATAGCCTTAAAACTGGTCAAAATTAACATCAAGGTAATCACTCTCTTGTCTAGCTTAAGATCTCCTATCCTTAGAGGTACCACTACCTCAAGTCCTAATTATAGTGCGAGATTAGAGGCAACTAAGAATATGGAAAATGAAAAGAGATCTATGAAAAACAAGGAACACCTAAAGGAGCTATAGGAATGAATAAAGCATATAAGGCTCATGAATAATCATTTTCTTGAAAGTCAACAACATAATTTGTAGGGATCGAAGATCATAGATGACCAATGTCTCGAAGGATTCAAACCCTAAACATACTATTATATGCTTGCATGATATGCACTTAAAAGTAACACATGTAGGACTTAATAAAAATTATAAAATTTGAAAATTATAATAAAAACTTATTAAAACATTAATTCAAAGTTTCTAAAAAGTATTTCCTTCAAGAAAAAAATAAGGAAATATTGTAAAAAAATAGATCAAATTAATCAAACTAATTAGATAATTTAATTTATGCAATTTTAATTTCATAATAAAAACTAGAAAGATTTTGAAGGACAAAAACTAAAAATTTAGAAAAATTAGAGATGACTTAGAAAGATGAAATTGATTGATAAAAAATATTAATTAAACTTCTAATTAAGATTTAAAAGAAAACTTAATTTCATGAAAATCAATTATTTTGACAACAAGTTTTCATAAACCCTAGACATAAATCCTAAAATTGGAGAAAATAGAAATTTAAGGTAATTGAATGAAATTGATTGAACAAATATCTTAATATAATGCTTAATTGAATTTATAACATGTTAATTTCACTGAAAACTCAATAATTTGACCAGAAATTTAAATAAACTCAAAATGTCAAATATGAAATTAGGAAAATCAAAATTGAGTTAAACCAAAAGCAATTGATTAAACAAAAATCTTAAATAAACATCTAATTGCTATTTAAAAGATCAATTTTAAGAGAAATCACATATTTTGAGAAAAAATTTGAATATACCCTAAATATTGAAACTAAAATTGGGAAAAAAAAACAAAATTGACCATGTGCATATGCAATTGGATGTCCTAAACCCCTAATTATGCTTCTAATTGTAAGAAAATAGAAGAGAATCAGGCTAATTTCTTAATTCCTTGCAAAATTCCCAAATCTCAAACCTTAGAAAGCTAGAAATCTGAAAATTGGTCAACCTAGGTACAAATGAAGCTAAAAGGTAGAGAGCTTTGTATTAGATCATTACAAAGAGTATAAAGATTGGTCTTGGAGTTTCTTATTGGAGATAGAGGAACACTAATGAGAAGAGTCAGAAAAGGGAAAATGAGGAAGGAGGAGTTTTTTAGGGGAGAAGAAGGCTAAAGGTAGGCTACAAATGGTATTAGGAGCCAAAAAGGAGTGATTTTATGGCTCAAAAGTCGCAAAAGAGAGCGACCAAGGAGCTTGGAGAATGACGACAATGGTGGAAGAGGAGAGAGAAGTGTAAGAAGGAAATAAAAACAAAGCAATGCTTTACACATCGGTCGACCGAATCACTTAGATCGGTTAACCAATCATTAGTTGACCTAAGGAATCGTTTGATTGACTGAATGATCACATAAGCAGAAAAATAAACAATTTCTAGCTAGATTTTTCAACACGGACATACACAGATATTCAAGACATTATTTATCAAGTACTTCACATCTTATATATTTTTATAATAATTGGGTACCTTTTAAAATATTCTTCACCTTAATTTTTTTACTTGGTTCAATAATGACGATTTATTTCTTTTTGTTTCTTGAAGGTACTTATAAAACAGAGATTTACCAAACTTTTGGTACCTATATCATCTTGATTCTATGAGTGTTAATTGTATATCTTTCAAGACCATTGATAACACATCCACATTCTTCAATATATCATAATAAAAATATTTTACATGTCCATATCTTTCACAATACAAGAAAAGTAAAGGACTCAATATTCTGTATGCATTTCTAGGACTAGAATCATGAAAAAACCTTTGATGAAATTTTTACCTGGGTTAAATGAAGGTTCTTATATTATTGCAATGATCTGGAGGAAATTTCTTAGATCTTGATGCATACATGAATGCATGATGCCTATGTTGATTTTTAATTAATGATGCATTTTAAACAACCTTTAGACATTCATCTTCCAAATTCTTTCCCTTTACAAAAATGGTTTTACTAGTTGATACTCCATTACTATAGTCTAAGCCATGTTTGTCATTTCCCATCTTTTGAATGCTTAACATAGTTTCTAATTTTTCTCTTCCTTTTGTAAATTTTAACAGTAATTATTTAACTGATTCCACTTCTTTCTTTAAGGTGATATTCTCATTTACCAACTCATCACTATCTTTGTTCATGAATCTAGATCTTTTCTAAGCTTTCATTTTCTAATCTATATTTATCAATCATTTTCATTGATTCCTTATTTTTTTCATTCGGTTTCTTCTTTTTCTTAACTAAGGCTTCTGTGAATTTTAACAATTCCTCATAAGTGTACTCAACTCATTTTGAGCCATGAAGCACATATTTGCTGTCTCTTCCTTTTCTGATTTACTTGACTTAGACCATCCTGCTTTTAGTGCTTTCTTCTTGAAGTCCTTCCTTTCTTTTCTTTCCTTCTTTTCCTTGTTTTCATCTTATTAAAGATATGGACAATTGGATCTAACATGCCCTTTTTGCGACATTTAATATATTTTAGGTTAGAAAATTTATTTTTAGTATGGTATTTACTTTTGTAGATATGAGCCTTTCTTCAGATAAGCTTTCTTATCTCCTTTGTGATGAGTACGACAGACTCTTTTTCCTCGCTTCCATAGGATGATTCTTCATTTTCACTTTCTTCTTTTTCTTGTAGCTTTGAAGGCGATGTTCCTTTTTTTATGTATGATTTCTTTTTATGTATCCTTGAATATCATCTTGTGCATTAAAAGTGAACCAATGAGCTCATTAATAGGTAAAATGCTTAAATCCTTTGCTTCTTGAATTACAGTCACCTTTGGTTTCTATGATTTTGGTATAGGCTTTAAGATTTTCTTATCAAGCTCGACTTTTGGATAGGTCTTACCTAGATCTTTTGGTCGACTAATAATATTGTTAAATTGAGCATACATAGTAGATATACTTTCATTATGTAACATTTTAAATAATTCAAATTGACAAGCAAACATGCTAATTTTGGTAACCTTAGCTTGATTTGTATCTTCATGAGTAAATTTCAGGGTAAGTTAAATATCATAAGCAAATCTACACATGGATATTCTATTAAATTCTTCTATGTTTAGATAATAGAATAAAATATGCATATCTCTATTGTTTAAAGATACAAATTTCTTTTCTTTAAGGATTAACTTATTGCCATCTTTAAATACAAATTCATTTCTTATGAGTTTTGAAGGCAAGGTAGTTTTTTAAGTAAAAAAAAGCCACAAGTCTACATTATCACTTCTCAAAAAGTGTCTCATTCTAACATTCCAAATCAAATAATTACTACTATCAAAATAGGGTGCTTTATGTGTGTTGTTAAAACCCTGTGAAACCTAAGCTATAATACCAATTGTTAGGTTTATATGGTACCTAAGAGGGGGTGAATTATATTTTAAGACAAATTTTCTAAAGTAAAACAATATATACGGGATAAGGGATAAGGATGTAAAAATACAATAATACTTCTAATCCTCAAAATCACTGTTGAGATTGTGTTCTTATTGCAACTTAATAAGAATACAATGTTTCACAATACAATTCGTTTTCAAAGGCTAAAGGATAACCTCTTACATAAATCTTTTTCCTAAGTTCAAGAATAACCTTCCTAACTCAGTAGAATAATTCACTAAATTATTTTTACTAAAGAATAAGGCATAATATCCTCAACCAAACACACCAACTTATAGGAGAGAAGCGACCTTTTTGAACCACTTAAAAACTCAATTACCACTTAATATATAAGCTATATGGAACTTCATTTGTTAATCACAAACACAAATCATTTATTAGTCATTTTCCAATGGTTATATTAACATTATACGAATTAATGCAAATTACCATTGTGTAATCTGTCCAATCCTAATATTATCCTTTATATCTTTAAACTTTCGATTGACTTAAGGAAAGGTTCGGTCAACCAATTGTCTATAATCTAATATTTGATTAACTGATCTTTCCCATTTGGTCGACTAATCATCCTTATTAGATCGACCAATCTAAGTAGATCAGCAAACCTTAAGTATTTTGGCCCTTACATAAAAAGTTAACAAACAAACTCAATTTAAGCCAACTGAAACATATTTTATATTCTAAATTATCATCAAAACAAAATTTGTCTAATTAGGTTGCCAAAATTTTCATTTTATACTAACTTATGCATTCTTAATTAATTAAATTACTCAGTAAGAGGTTTAGTCATATAAAATCATATCAACATACATAAAACTCTTGATTACCGATATGCATATTCTAAGATATGTAAGCATGAATATGCAAAAGGCCTCTTAAAGCATTAAAATAAAATCAAGCAAGATTTACACTAAACAAAACATAAGTAAACTTATTCTAAACTAAAATTTTTCTTTACCCCCTGTTTGGAACAAATAAATGTAGAATTTGGAATTCATTTGCAAATGAATTATCTTGTTTGGATAGTTATCATTTAAAATATGGAATTCACTTGAATTACTCATAATCATGTTTAAAACAAATCTAGAATTGAAAATTCATTTGCATCTATTTCCTAATATA